>OZJO01004087.1:0-33027 GCA_900406225.1 Acrobeloides nanus | reverse complement strand
AAAATTTTTCCAATTGAATCAGGAATTAAAAGAAGAATTGTTTATTGAAACGAAAAAAATTTAAATTCTTTGAAAGAGTTTTTTAATCTCTGAATACGAACTACAAACTATATTAGAATTTTTAAATTTCTTTCAAAGAATTTAAATTTTTTTCGTTTCAATAAACAATTCTTCTTTTAATTCCTGATTCAATCAGAAAAATTTTATAGAAGAAAAAAATCTTTGACGAAAAAAAGACTATAAGTCCTGACATAGGAAAAATTTTAGTTTTAATGGATTTACAACAATCTTCATCACGAAGTTGCAGTTTTTTATTGGGAACTTGTCAGGAATTATTGCGTTCTATGCCAGGACTTTTTGCACACATGAACAAGACTTTTTGCATCCTATGTCAGGACTTCGTGCATCCTTTGCCAGGACTTCTACGCCCCCTGTATATCTCCATGGCCTCTATGGGAATTTTTCGGACCCCACGAGCCCGAACGGTTAAAGTCAGGAACGCAGCCGCTGTCGAGATTATTAGCGCGCATTTGCCGCAACCCTTACAACCCGCGAGTTTTTTATTATTATTTGCAATTGTCGCGTTTTTTATTTTTTGCTTAGTCTCATTTTCATACTCAGTGTCAGCGTCAACTACACACTTGTTTTATAAGTGTGAACTTATTTTACAAAAATTTGAATGAATATTAAAAAAAAATTTATAGCAAAAATGGGTTACGAACTTTTGGGCAGTGAAAATCAATCTCATCGCGAGCTAATGGCTCGTTCTGTGAACGAAATTGTTTCTTGTTTAATTTCTGCTCATAAAGAAGGAAAAGATGTTAATCTAAACAAGCTCAAATGTGACATTTCAAGAAAATATGGCATGAAGAATCAGCCGAAACTTGTTGATATTATTGCTGCTGTACCTTCAGATTATAAGGTTAGCTAAAAAATTTTGTTTTCCTTGTTTAAATTTGACTTGTTTCAGGACATCCTTGTCCCCAAATTAAAAGCGAAACCAGTTCGTACAGCTAGTGGAATTGCAGTTGTGGCTGTGATGTGTAAACCGCATAGATGTCCGCATATAAATTTTACTGGAAATATTTGTGTTTACTGTCCAGGTGGACCGGACTCTGATTTTGAGTACTCGACACAGTCGTATACGGGTTATGAACCGACTTCAATGAGAGCAATCCGGGCTAGATATAACCCGTATTTGCAAACGACTGGCAGATTGGCACAGTTGGCTCAACTTGGGCACAGTATTGATAAGGTGAATATTGAAAAGAGNTATAACCCGTATTTGCAAACGACTGGCAGATTGGCACAGTTGGCTCAACTTGGGCACAGTATTGATAAGGTGAATATTGAAAAGAGTTGCTAAATTTAAAATTTGAAGCGGAGAATAGGTCCAAAAATTAACCCAATTTTTTAAATTTTGTTAATGGGTTCTAAATAAAAGTTTTTTAAGAAATGACAAAAAAAATTGCGCACAAACATGAGCTATTTTTTAAATTTTGCTGATTTTTATCTTTTTTAGGTCGAATTCATAATAATGGGTGGAACATTTATGTCTCTTCCTGAAGACTATCGTGATTTTTTTATCCGAAATCTTCATGACGCTCTTAGTGGCCACACTAGCACTAATACCAAAGAAGCCGTTATTTTTAGGTATCCCCTCCCCCACCAATCGTCTCATTTTTACTTTTTGCAATTTTCAGTGAACGCAGCCGTATTAAATGCATAGGAATAACGATAGAAACGAGACCGGATTATTGTCTCCCTAGGCATTTGAATGATATGCTTTCCTATGGGTGTACTAGGTTGGAGATCGGTGTACAGTCGACATATGAAGATGTGGCTAGGGATACCAACCGAGGGCATACGGTAGGCTCATTCAGTGCCGTAATTATGGGAGCCGGGTGAAAATTCCCCACAAACCTGAAAATTTGTTAAAATTCGGAGAAGAAAATGACTATTTTTTTGAAATTTTATCCATACTTCCCATGCAATCCTGAAAATTCCACCCCAAATCTGAACTAAAATTATAGCACTGGGCTCAGTATGCCATAAAAATGAATTCATATGCAAATTTTTGCAGGTTGAAGCTGTTTGTGAGAATTTCCATATGTCTAAAGATACTGGTTATAAAGTGGTGATTCATATGATGCCAAATTTGCCGAATGTTGGAATTGAACGAGATATTGAACAGGCATAAATTAATTGTTAAAAAATTGAAATTTCCGATTTTTTATGCTCAAAATTTGATTTTTTTAAAATTCATATTATTGCTCAAATTTTGAAAAATTCATGTTTGTCCAATTTTTTCAACTTTTTTGCTTGTCTAAATTTTTTTCAATTTTCTGTACAAATTTAATTTTTCGGCATATGGACTAATTTCTCCATTTATTTTTTGTACACAAAATTTTCCAGACATGGAGAAAATTATGTGCACCGAAAAATGTCCGGCGAAAATTGTCTGGAAAATTTTGTGTTGCAAAATTAGTCTGTATGCCAATTTTCCATTTTTTTAGTTTATCGAGCTCTTTGAAAACCCCGCTTTCCGACCGGATGGCTTGAAACTTTATCCAACTTTGGTGATCCGAGGCACTGGTTTGTACGAACTGTGGAGAACTGATCGTTACAAGTCCTACCCACCACAGGTCCAAATTTCCTAATTTTATCATTTTCAACCCATTTTTTTCAGGTCCTCGTCGATTTGGTCNGACCGTTACAAGTCCTACCCACCACAGGTCCAAATTTCCTAATTTTATCATTTTCAACCCATTTTTTTCAGGTCCTCGTCGATTTGGTCGCTCAAATTCTATCCTTGGTCCCACCCTGGACTAGAGTCTACCGAGTCCAACGTGATATCCCAATGCCTTTGGTTTCAAGTGGTGTAGAATATGGAAATTTGAGAGAGCATGCATTGGCTAGGATGAAACAATTAGGTATAACTTGCCGGGATGTTCGAACAAGAGAAGTTGGAATCCAAGAAATTCACGAAAAAATCCGACCGTATGATGTCGAGTTGATCAGACGTGATTATACTGCAAATGGTGGCTGGGAGACTTTTTTGAGCTACGAAGATGTTAAACAGGTCGGATTAAAAAATGAAATTTGCATAAAATCGATATTTCAGGATATTTTAATTGGATTATTACGACTCAGAAAGTGCACGGATAAAGTTCACCGAGAAGAGCTTAAAGTACGAGTTAGGAGGGACAGGGCGGCCAGATTTGGAAATTCGCATAAAAATCGAATTCAAGTTGGATCGTCAAAATGTTGAATTTTCAAAAGCTCCTTCACAAACCCTCTATTGAAAAAGTTTCAGCAAGTTGTTTGTGAAGGAACTTTAAAAATTCGACGTTTTATTGATCCAACTTGAATTCGATTTTTATGCTAAATTCGAAATCCAGCCGCCCTGGGGAGAGATCCAACAAATAACGCTTCATTTTCAGGATGGAGTGTCCATTGTCCGAGAGCTACATGTTTACGGAACGGCTGTTCCGGTTTCTAGCCGAGACCCCACAAAATTTCAACACCAAGGATTCGGACAGCTGCTAATGGAAGAGGCTGAAAGAATAGCTATAGAAGAGCATGGATCCTGGAAAATTGCTGTCATCTCCGGTGTTGGAACCAGAAATTATTACCGGTTAGTTGGTGACAGCGTTTTCAAGATACTAAAATTAGAATTTTTCAGCAAACTTGGATATGAATTGGATGGTCCATATATGAGCAAAGTACTTAAGCCCAAAGAAAGTAATTAAAGAAGCCAAAAATTGGATTTATGAAAAAGCTATAAACCATCAAATTTATGTTAATATAAAGTTTATTATTGTTAATTGATATATGCTATTCAATTTTTTGCTTTAGAACTTTTCGAAAAACTTTTCTTTTACCTAGGATAACCAAAAGAAGCAAAAATCAGAGCGTGTCGAAAAGTCCTAGAGCAAATTTTTGATGACAAAGAAAAAATAAAATTCTATAGGAAAAATAGAAACTAAACAAAAATATAAAATTTCAACATGAAAATACGATTCGGGTCTATTTAGAATCTATCAAAAAATTATCACAAGAAATGTAATAAAAATTAACTATTTTGTATAAAGAAAAATTTTTTCTATACAGCAGAAAATGACAATTAAAGTTAATTTGTATACTTATACTGGCTGTAAAATAAAAAATTACCATTGAAAACATATATGCCTCATGGTACAATAATCCTGACCCTTGCACTTGCTCAAACCCGTAAATTTTAAAAACCCGTTCAATTTTTTGTTATCTATTTATATAAAAAAGGTTTCCTTATGCAATTTCGAGATCTCATTCGCTGATCCTTTAAAATAAAGGGTCTTCGACAAAATTTATGGGACCCCTGGTTGGGGCGTTGAGCCTCCCGAAATCGAAAAAATTTTCTTAATGGTCCTCCCTTATGTTTTTGCCCAATTTTTTTGAAAAATTCTAATGGTCCCTCATTATGGTTTTTCTCTAAAATTTCCTATTTACAAAATAAGATATTGGTATTGGGTTGTTCAGAAAGTTCCTGGATTTTTTACATGAATTTTGACCCGAAAATTTTTTGTCTAAAAATGATCCCTATACATTCCCGAAGCGTGAAAACGCTTCCCTAACCCTGATTCAGGGAAGATATGGGTGTATTGAAGCGAAAGTAAACTAAAATTTAAATTTTCGCCTAAAAACCAACTGTCTAGGAATTTGTCTAGGCGAGGAATCGATTGCGCGCATTTTCAAGGCATGAAAAAATTTCCCTGACACTGGTTTAAGCGATTTTCATCATGAAAACTTTTAGGGAGTATACTCCTTGTAGGGGTACCTCCCAGTGTTCAAAATAAAAAATTCCATCAGATTCGAGTCCCTCATGTAAAAAACTCCTGAATACAAAAATTCAGACAATTTTGCTAATTTTTTAAAATTTGAATTTTTTGCTCATTGGTCATCCAAGGGGAAAACTCGAATTTTCAAAATTTTTTCCAAATTGTCTGAATTTTTGTATTCAGGGCTTTTTCGGCATGGGGAACTCGAATCTGAAGGAATTTTTTGATTTTGAATACTAGAAGGTACTCCTACTCACTAAAAGGTTTTCATAATTAAAATCGCTTAAATGTGTCAGGGAAATTTGTCATGCCTCGAAAATGATAGCAATTGATTCCTTGCCTAGAAAAACCTCTAGACAGCTTGTTTTCTGGCGAAAATTCGAATTTTGGTTCATTTTCGCTCTAATACACCCACCCTTTCCTTGAATCAGGGTCAGGGAAGTGTTTTCACGCTTCGGGAATGCGTGCAATCCCCGCATAAAATTACCCCTATAGAGGTCATTTTTAGAAACATAATTTTCGGGTCAAAATTCATGTAAAAAATCCAGGAACTTTCTGAACAACCCAATATAAATTTATGTACAACATATAAAAAACTGATTATGATGGCATCTTCTTAAAATATTCTCGAGAATTCAGAAAAATGAAATATCCGGATATTTCTTGGAAATTTCCATCGTTAACGGGTGAGGTGACATCAAATTAAACGTTTCGATTGTGCACAAAGTTTCTCTTTTAAAGGCGGCGACTTTCTATAAAAAAATCCATTAAAAAACATCAAATCGATGCCGTACTTGAACATTGGAGATGCGGAGGAGGATTGTAGCGAACCGATAAGCGCTTTCCATTTTATTTTCCGTTGTCGAGTCCACGTGCTTTCTAAGACTCTCCAATAACGCAGTACGTTTTTGAGAAATAATTGTAGTACCGATTTCTGATAGAGAAAGACATTCTGAAAAAATAGGGATTTACGTATAAAAATTGCAAAAAATACGGAAACAAAAAGGTACGAAAAAACAGTACGAAAGCTTAGGATGCACAATAAATGTGACCAGCTAGCCACGATGTTAAATGCGGCGTTAAGGCTGCGTTCAGCTTGAACGCAGCCTTAACGTCATGACTAGATGGTCACGACATGTACCGGCAGCCTGATTAGATTTTGAAGTTTTTAACTGTACCGTATGATCTGGAAAATTTTCCAGACTCAAAATTTTTAATTTTTACCAGGATCAAAAAGCATGATAGCCTGTAACAAAACATATTCAATTTCATTCATTCGCATTCGGCGAATCGGCACCAAAATATTGTTTATCACTGCAACAACCGTCGGAATAAGCCCGCTTCTTTCTTTGAGAATGTTAGCAGTGAGATTTCGAAACCCCGACAGTCCATCTGGGAATACAATACGATCTGTATAGCGTTCGGGAGTATGAAACGCCTCGGAAAGAACGAGATTTGAAAAACTTGTATGGACAATCAGTGCATGTTGATCCCCTTTGGATAGTTTCTGAAAGTGAATGAACAAAAAATTTTCAAAATGGAAGTCCCCCTACTAAAAATTCATCAAAGGATTTTGCCCATTCAACTATTGTTGATAGAATTTTTGCTCGCCAATAAGAAAAATTCATTTGATCACCAGGATGCATTTGTGAGCCTTCATACTAAAAAAATTCAATTTTTAAGGGTGAATGCTAGCAGTTTCGAGACTACTAGCATTCACCCTAATTGAAAAATAAAATTTAAACATTCTTTGACCTATAACTTTTTTTGCAATAACAAAAATTTACTTTTTCAAAATTTTTAAAAGTGCTCTCTTGATACTCTAATGCCTCTTCTATGTTTGAATGTATAGGAGCAACAGTAGAAGTAAGCATTTTTAAAAACTGCCCCTCTTTTTTCATCAGATCCTTGATTAAAGAATCAGTTATTGTTTCTACATTAATAGTTGGTTTTGGGACATCGGCAGTGCGACGTTTTCGTCGGCGTTCAATGTTGAGCTCTAAAACAAGCGTGTATCATAGGAAATTATAATTTTCATACATACCAGTACTATCCATCCCAACTTTGAGGCATTTTTTAAAACGACAATGACGACATGAGCATCTCATATTTTTGTCAATTGGACAATTTCCATCACGCTTACAAGAATATGTTCGATTCTGAAATTTGCATATTTTCTTAATAATAATAATAATTTATATGCGTGCACTAAACTCACGACATAAGATAACGGTAATAGAAGTGAAACGACCTATAGATTTAGCTTATAGAATAGATCCGTTGAGTTGGATTTTTCTTGAGATGTTCTCCAAATTCATGGGCTTGAGAGGCTGTAGGAAGATTGGAGGCGAGTTCGGAGATTCGAAGAGAAAAGGGATCAAGCTGTAGGACGGAAGAAGCGCCAGCAGGTCATTTGAAGAAATGGTGGAAACACTGGCCTTTCGAACATCGTGTTGTCTTCATCAAGAGCCAAGTTTCAGTTCATTGCGATATAGACGTTTCCCGAGAAGTTGATAAAGGTAACGAAGAATCTGGTTGACTGAGGCTTTTGTTGAATTGAAGAAAACAGATTGAGATGGAATAGCCAGGTCGTTTCTTGAGATCTTGAGACGCCATTTTCTCCTCGGTCGTGTTCAGCTCATCTCATAGACAACGAATGGTAGGGGAGTTTCCAGGGACACCACTCCGGGGGGAACAACCATCACTAGCGTTACCAGATGCTTTTTTACAAACGTTACAAAAAAATTTTGGCGACGTTACAATACGTTGCAAATTTTTTGGTGACGTTACATGCCTAGCTGAAAAGCCTTGCTGACGTGACATTTGTAACGTAAATTACAATCTGGCAATCCTAACCATCACTCCCTCAATATATCTTGATATTTAAATCTTACTTCAATAACAACTCGTCGAAAGAAAGTTTTACACCCATTACAACTCCACACATTATAATGAATACCCGACGCAGCGTCACCACACACAACACATGGTTCACCTAAAAATTCGTTTTGGGAAATTCTGTTCAATTTTTTCCAACCAGGTTTAAATTTTTTCATAGCTTCCTGTTTTTGTTTCTGTTTAGCTAAATAGGAAGTAGTAGCCTGTGAGACTTGGTCTTCATCATCATCGTGTTGTAGGGCTTGTAAAGAGTTGCTGTCGAGTTTATGAGAGCATTCGTAGTGAGCACCGCCAATTCGGCTAGGAGTAGATGGGGGAAGAGGCATTGAGGTATCTATAGTAAAAGAACGTATAGAAGGATCACAGCTAGAATTGCTTGGTGCGGAACTAATTTTTGAGCTTTCTGAAATATTGTTAGATCAAAAATGCTGAATCTAAGGGGCGGATTTCTGGTAGGTTGCAGCATTGCACGAGCATTGCGGCGCGTACAAGAAATTCGCTCAATGTATCAAATAAGGTTGTATAGATCTCGAAAATCGAGACTCTCGAAGATTTTGATCTCGAAATTGGGCATTTATAGTGTTTTCGAGATCTCAAAATCGAGTATCGGAGCGAATTCGAATTGAGATTTTTTTCGCCGAGGTAATAATTTGAAAGTTGGTTTTTTTAAAACAAAAAATCGTTATTTTCTTAGCATTTTAAACCCCATTTTCAAAAAAATTTCCTTAACAAACGAAAATATCAACTAGAGTTTCTTGTGAAGACCAAAAAGTCGATTTTTTAATCGAGTAGAGCCACTTAAAAAATTACTAGCTACGACCAGTGGCACAAATAAGGGGGGAAGGGGGGGGGGAAGAAAGCTTCTTCCTCCAAATCCAACGTGAAAATTTCTTCCTAATTGCCACCTTATGTTTTGCTCGAAAATTTTAAACAAATGTTTTTAAAATTCCGATAGTCCCCATTACATTTTTTCAAAATTATCCAAATTTTCACATTTTAAGGTGATTTTCGAATTTTTTGAAAAAATCATCTAGATATCCCTTATGTCTTTGCCCAAAATTGTTGAAAAAAAGTAAGGGGGAACCAAGGTAAATTTTTGATCCCAAAAGCAAGACTCTCGAAATCGGAATCTCCATCTTGAAAATCTTGATCTCGATTTTTTGGATCTCTATCTCGACAACCCTAATATCAAATATAAATTTTCTCGAACACACCTTGACTAGAAGTAGAAGCTTCTGGCGAACCTTGCAGCAAAACAGGATTCATCTCCTCTTTCGTTTCCAATTTGATGTCCATCGGTGCATTCTCTTTGGAGCCTTTATAAGGCGCCGATGGATTAGTTAGAATCTAAAGAAATATTTTTTGAACACTTTTATAAAGAGAAGGTGTATATAGAGAAAGTTTTGAAACTAAGAAATAAGCATCACATGATCTTCTAGTGCATTAGTAATGCATTAAGCTAAGAGGTTAGGATTTCCGGCTGGCTGTATTAAACGAATTAGGGTATTGGAATTTGTAAAATTACGGGGCACTATTACTTTTTTCACGTTTTTTCACGCAATTTTTTTAAAAGTAATAGTTTATAACGTGCGGATAAGTGAAAAAAGTAACGTGAAAAAAGTAAGAGTGAAAAAAGTAAGCGTGAAAATAAACATGAAAAAAGTAGTGGCAATTACGGGATATAAGGTGCAGAAAAACTATTACACTGCTCCAGGGTCGTAGGAAGGACTTCAGACTTAAGGGGGTGGCGCCCTCAAAAAATTTTTTGGCAACCTTTTTTGCCGTCACGCGGAGCGCTGCGAATTTTTTTGTGTTAAAAATGCTTACTAAAAACTAGCGCCGCAGGAGAAATTTTTTGAAAATGCTCAGAAAATTACGATTTTTGGCCTGCACTGCTCTACAAATCGATGAAATATGAAAAACTAGGGAGTACTCATAATTTTGTGAAGTAGTATATAAATGGATAGAACAATTACAAGGTGCTATAATTGAATAAAACTGGTGCTATAAGCGGATAAATCAAAATACGCAAGAAATTTTCGAAGTCATGAAATTTGTTTAAGAGCAAAAAACTTTTTAGCAAATCATAACACAAGTACAAAGGTTCTAGAATTTCAAATCGAGCATTTTTTGGGAACGTACAAATCGCAATTTTATCGTGCAATTCCGAACGAAAAACAATTTATACGCATTTATGGTGACCCTTAATTTTTTGCTGTTTCAAAAAAACATTCCCAAACCACATAAAAAACGGAACGAAAGTTTCAAATCTAAAAATCTTACTAGCATAGTGCCAATTTTCCATATTGTTTACAAATTATGTCAGAAAATATTTTTTGTATTAATTATTACGCATTTGGCACTCACCTAAAAACAAAATTCCCTGTTATGACGATAATTATCCACGTAGCTGCATAGCTTTCTTTGCTTGAAAATCAAAGATCCGTTTTCTAGTCCAACCATCTAGACATAATTATGTAAAGTCATGTTGCCCTAGTAACCGACGGATCTTTGATTTTCGGGCTTAAGATTTAACTTCCTCTAATGTAAACAAGTTTTTATGAGATTGTAGGGATTACGATGAAAAGTATGAGATTTGCCACATTTGGGAATTTTATGTAAAATGTAGTATTTTACTCTACAGAAAAATTACAGTGCTTTGCTCAGAATCTTAAAAAAGCCCTACATATAAAAACATGAATTTTCCCACTCACCAATTATTGCTTACAATCTTCAAGAAACTAGGATGTCTTCAAGAACTAGGATGTTACATATAAATTTTTAATAAAAAATTAATGAATTACTCTTCTAACTAGCACGCAAAGTACATCGATCTCACTATGAATTTTTGAGTTCCGTGTCTAGGGTATGAATCAAGCATTAGGAACTTTTTTAAACGTTAGTACATGGTCTAAAAACATATTTTAGCAAGAAAAAATTTTGTACCAAATCAGTGGTGTAACGACACTAGGAGTTTCTTTACGCTTACAAAACAATGCCCTTACGATAATTTGCTTTCAGAACAACCCCTTACGGAATTTCTTTACGGAAATGTCCTTAAGGAATTTCTTTACGGATTTACCTTACGATGGAAAGGAAGCTCCTAGTGCCGTACTTGTTGTGTTATTTTTTTGTACTAACGTTTAAAAAAGTTCCCGATGCTTGATTCATAGAGCACGGAACTCACAAAACCCATTGTGAGATTATAGTATTTTTTTCGTCTATAAAATTTTTCCGATTGATTCAGGAATTAAAAGAAAAATTGTTTATTGAAACGAAAAAAAACTTTAAATTTTTTGAAAGAATTTTTTAATCTCTGAACACGAACTACAAACTATATCAGAATTTTTAAGTTTCTTTCAAAGAATTTAAATTTTTTCGTTTCAATTAAACAATTCTTCTTTTAATTCCTGATTCAATCGGAAAAATTTTATAGAAGAAAAAAATCTTTGACGAAAAAAATACTATATGTTCATTTGGAGCAGTGTATGAATACAAGATTAAAATGTTAAAAAGAACAAAAAATTTGATTAAAAAGTTCGATTTAACAACAAAGAAGTTGTAGAAATGTGATCTTTGTATACGATCAGACATCACTATTATCAACGGGTCAACCTTGAATATTATATGGAGCGGTGTGACCTTAACAAATATACGTGCGATGCATAAAATTATTGGTAGACGATGTTGTTTCAGAACGCGACATATTGAATTCGAAAATTCTTGTTATTAAATAAATTTATTTAAAAAACAAAACATATAGCGTGATAATAAAAACATGTTTTGATTTAAAAATTGACCACTGGAATATTATTAAACTCTATTTTCTAAAATTTACTGAATTGTCGTTTTGATGGGGTTCGTGTCAATAAACACGATTTTTATAGTAATTCATTAAAATTCAACTTTTTTATGCAATGAATAAAAATGGGTTTTATTCATTGCAATAAAAAATGTTGCCTGAATTTCATTGAATTACAATAAAAATCGTGTTTATTGACACGATTGGCTCAACTCCGTCAAAACGGCAATTCAGTAAATTTCAGAAAAAGAGTTTAAAGTATAATTTAACATGATAGTAGTATAAAAAAAGTGATAACAAAAAAGACACTAGAAAATTTTCACAATGTAAAAATAGCCGAAAAAATTGTCTGTAACTATGAAAATTTCCAAGTGCCAAAAAGTGCTAATTAAAAATACAATTTGAAAATATTTCCAGATAAAATACCAGTAAAATACACGGATGAAAGAAAAACTTTATTTAAAAAATATAAAAAATTATCAACAATTACAAAAAGCACAAAATTTTCTATCTAGCTCTATAAAATCCCAAGTTTCAATATTTTCCGCTTTCAATTGTTCAAAAAATTTTCTCCTCTTGTCATTTATCAGTTTCGCTTTCCTTCGATTGGTTTCTTTTTCCATCATTTTTGAAACGATTTTCCGTAGATCCGAGTCCAATTGAGACCATTTTGAAGGTACTGATTCTGGTCTTTCTTCAATCTCAGTTTCTGGCATAGGTGGAGGTCTTGGAGTAGCTAGAACTTTTTGGATAAAATACTCAGTTTTTGTAAGTGCTGGATCTTGGAAAATTTGTGCTTCTGGTGGAATCTCCAAGCGGATATTGATGTTTCGGATCATTTCTTCAGGAATCTGGTTTTTCTGAAAAATGACAATTTTTGTGTCAAAACGCTTTTTCAATTACCTTATCTCTCCTAAAATTTCTTTTCAAAGCCTCTTCTAACTCCGTTTTCAAGAACACCACAAAAAATCCCAATCCTATTCTTCTAGCAAATCTTTCAAAAGGTCTTCTCATGCTGGCCATGTAAAAAATATCATCTACCACAAAAATCCACCCTTCTTCCAAATTTGATTCAAGCCTCTTTCGAATCTCATCTTTGACCTCATCTTCCCAAGTTTTTCTTGAAGTTCGAGCTGTTTCTGACCAATCTATGGACTCTAGAGCATCATCAAATGAGAAAATATGGCATTTTTTAGATTGTTTGATTACAGTTTTAGAGATTTCTTGGGCTAATGTGGTTTTTCCAGCACCAGGGATACCCATGATTAGGATTAAAGCCATAGCTGGAAAAATAATATTTATTTTTTGAAGAAAAAAATGAAAAATGATGTAAACAAAGGACTAGGACAACCGTCACCAAATACAATACTTTTTTCAGAGAAAGCTCGGAACAAAAAACGGATGGGTGAAAAAGACTCTCCATACCCAAAGCCTACCCCAGTAGCAAAATTTTTTCCAAAACTTCAACCCTGATTTTTTATGATTTTTTGAAAATTTTTGTGTTTTTTGAGTTTTCAAAAAACATAAACAATCAGGGTTGAATTTTTGGAAAAGTTTTTGGGTATGGAAAATTTTTACACTTATCCATTTTTTGATCCGAGCTTTCCCTGAAAAAAAGTATTGTATTTTGTGACGGATGACCGTAGTGTTCAGTTGTGAAGGTTGTCCTAGTGCCTAAGGCTGCGTCCAAGCATGTCAAAAAAGTCTAACTTTGCATGATTTTCAATAAAATCGTGTTTATTGAAACAATTGGCGTGTAAAGTTGGCAATTTTTGAAATTTTGGAAAACAATTTGTTTTCCAGAATTTCAAAAATCGTCAACATCACACGCCAATCGTTTCAATAAATACGATTTTATTGATTGCCTGATTTTCAATCGTTTCCGGAAATATTTCCAAATTTCCAAGAAACGGAAACTAGAAACGTTTCCATTGTGCAACTCTGGTCGAGAAACATAATATTTCTTGTAACAAATTTTATGCTTCTGGCTTGGAGACAAATTTTTCCGTACCCTTTTTTCCCGGAATCTTTTTTTCCCAGTAACCATTTTTTCCCTGGGTTTTCTTTCTCTAAGATAATTTTTTGGCACTTATATAGAATACGCCCACTGTGAGCTACACAGTGGGCGTATTCTAAAAATTTTTTTACAAGGAGAAGACACTAAGTGTGTAACCCAGATTTTTTCCCTGAAAATCTTCAATAAATTTATTAAGATGTTCTGCGTTAAAATTAGCGGCCCATAGACCGTTTTCACCGAGATCTGAGCCCAAAATACCACAAAAAGCCAAGATTGGGGAATTTTTGGGGGACTTTGGGCTCAGATCTCGGTGAAAACGGCCTATGGGCCGCTAATTTTAACGCAGAACATCTTAATAAATTTATTGAAGATTTTTAGGGAAAAAATCTGGGTTACACACTTAGTGTCTTCTCCTTGTTAACGAAAAAACTCGTTCAGATTTGGAGTTTCCATGGCCTATTGTTTTTTTATCATCCTATTGTGACCTTACGGTCCCGACGCAGCCGGGGGTGTCATCCTATTATGACCTTAGGCTGCAGGTCAAAGGGTGGGCATCCACAGGCGCTTTCGAAAAAATCCGAGAAAAATTTTTTTCGATCCCTGTTCTACTCCCGCGTGTAAAAATGGCTCAAAAATCGAAGTTGCTCCGAGTTTTTCGAAATCACGCTAGAAATGTTCTCCATATCGGAATACATTGGCCAGAAAGAAATTTTGGCCAAAAAAAAAATTATCTTGGGTGTTTTAGAGAGATTAGAAATTTCAAAAAATACACGTAAAATCGTTGGTATTGAGCTTCGGACATGGTTTTGAATTTTTGGAACAGCGAGTTTTGACTCGAAATGACTTTTCCATGAGTTAATCTCACTAAATAAATTCAACTTGGAGTGCGCTCAAACCGTTTAACACTAGGTTCGAATTTTCGAGAAAGTGTCTCTTATTAATATGATATAGAAGAGAGCAAATGTGGAAATAGACTTAAACCCGCTCATTAGACTTTTGAATTTGCGCCAAAATCTTTTCCTACAATTGACTCTCTTTATTCATAACTGATATCCTATAATTTATTGAAAATTCTATTGCAATTTTTGAAAATTTTCTGATGCTCTTCAACCCTTATACGATTTCTTTTCTTTTTAAGAGCAGTGAATCGAAAATGTTTAAAATATTGTGTAGTTAAGAAAAATTCAGGGTGGATAAAACCAAATTTAAGGATAGTAAAAAGGTAGTAAATCCTACTTCTCCATCAAATTTTAAACATTTTTCGGAATTCTTTTTGGAGGTATAGCTCTATTGTAGGGATGTCATAATACCCATAAATGGTGGGAAAGCCTCTTTTTACACTTGCTCCTTTTTTGATCTTTGCCCCTAGTGAATTTTTAAAAATTGCCTCTTTTTCTCCTTTTAAAGAAGTTTGCCCCTTTTTGGAGATTTGTCGCCCCTTTCTAAAAAGGTGCGCTGATACTTGCGGGTGAATTTTTGCGGACCCGACTTTGTGGATTGTATCGGGCAATCCGCAAATGTCGGGTTCGCAAGTGTCGGCGCGCCTCTAAAAATAAGTATAAAATCAAATCCCTATTCTATTTGCATGTTTATTGGAGCAAATGTAGAAATTGAGCATCTCCCGAAATTCTGTGAATTTCCTCCAAAAGTTTCATGTAAAAAATTTATTTCCTGATATGCCGTTATTCGTGAGGGCTCTGAAAGAGTATCAATTGCACTAGGACAATGGTCATCCGTCACGGACATCAGGGCCTCCACTAATTCGTCTCGAAGTCTTCGAGACTGCACTAATTTCAAGTTGGGGGAGCACTAATTGCAATTAGTGATCGTCTCGAGCAAAATTTAAAGCGAGAATAACTTTTCAGGGTCAACGAATTTTCGAATGTGACTTCATCCGAATTGGTGCCACCCCATTTGCCCCACGTTGTAACTTACAACGTGGGGCAAATGGGGCGGCACCTTCGAATTATAAAAGATGAATAAAATTGCAGGCCTTTTGCAATTTTATTCATCTTTTGTTGAGCTATAATTCGGATGAAGTCACATTCGAAAATTCGTTGACCCTGAAAAATAAAACCGTCTCGACTCCGATAGTACAATTAGTGCTACAATTGGTGCTTCCATTTGAATTAGTGGAGGCCCTCAGTCACCAGGACAACAATCACCGATCAATATCTCGATCGGTAAATTTTTTCAAAAAAGCAGCATAGAAAAAAATGTTCAGAATTTAATGCGATACAATTTTTGTTTTGATGATATGTTATGAAACTTTATATTTTTTAAATATATAAATTTCGGTGACGGTTGTCCGTGACGGATGACCGTAATGTTGAATTGTGACGGTTGTCCTAATGCCGTATCAATTTTCTTTTTAAGTCTCCACTTTTATATCCAATTTTTCATTTAGGCAAAATGTCAGCTTCAAAAGTTCAAACGGCGGCCATCGAAGGCCTGAGTGTTGGCTTGGACAAGGGTTATCGCGTTACCAAACACGCTCGTAAACAACGTCAAAGTCGGAAGATTGGAAAACAATCCAAGAAAACTCGTGTGGTTCGTGAATTGGTGCGTGAAATTGTTGGCTTTGCTCCATATGAGCGCCGAACTATGGAGTTGCTTCGTATTGGCAGGGATAAGAAGGCACTCAAGTTTTTGAAGAAACGTATTGGACAGGTAATGAGAAGAAAGTGGTAGATGGGATGTTAGGAAATTTCAAAAAATTGAATTCTTTTAATACCCATCTCAAAAATCGAATTTTTCTAACATCTCAAATTAATTTTTATTTTTTAAGTTTTCCGTCAAATCGATTTTTCCAATTTTAAACTCTATTTTTCAGCATACTCGTGCCAAGAGGAAGCGTGATGAAATCCAAGGCATTCTCCGCGATATGCGCAAACATCACAAATAAAGATATGGAAATAATTGAAACGTCATATATTTGTTTTATTTCTTGTTTCTGTTAAACTGTTTATAAAATAAAAAATTTCGACAATTTATTAAAAGCAATAAACTCAGTAACGAATCAAATTTTGCAATAAAAATCATTATCGAGTTCAATATGAAAATTAAATTCTGATATTCCATAACTATCCTTCAGATTCGCTACTGTAACACGTGACAAAAGTCTGAGTCGATGATTAGAATAATTTTTTCTTTACCCTGTGAAGCTTTTCCAACAATTCTTTTTTTATTTTGTTAAGCAACAATAGAGGAAAAAACTCATGTATGATCTTCAGTCAAAACTTTCTAGAAAAAAGTTGACGATTTTAACGAAATTTTTTTGGTAAAATCGTCATAATTTTTTTCTAGTTTAGATTGAAGATCAGAGTTTTGATCTCTATTGTTGCTTAAAAAATAGAAAAGAATTGTTGGAAAAGCTTATAGGGTAAAAAAACTGTCCCCAATAGTTTTAATCCCATATCGAAATCCCGAAGATTTTTCACGAATAATCCCGAAA
Source organism: Acrobeloides nanus (assembly GCA_900406225.1). Lineage (NCBI taxonomy): Eukaryota > Metazoa > Nematoda > Chromadorea > Rhabditida > Cephalobidae > Acrobeloides > Acrobeloides nanus. The sequence goes on along the minus strand of OZJO01004087.1, from coordinate 16,036 downwards.
TTTGATCCTCGAGCTCCACTCCTGCCCAGTCTATAATTCCGAAGCCCCAATACTGTTCTGAAAAAATGCTGTTTTTTTTTATCACTCTTTAAAGTTTTAAAAATCTTGGGGTATTCAATCATTTTTTGCTGGGAACAGACTTTTGACACATTCAAACATATGTAAATTAGAGCAGGGATAACCGTAACCGCATGTTTGAATAACCGATAAAAACTGAAAGAAAAATAGCCGACCGAAGTGTTGAAAACTGAAATCGTAACCGATAGCCATAAAAAAAACCGTAACCGAACGATTTTTATCGGTTTACTCTGTTATACAATAAATAATTAAAAATATTCTTAACAATTTATTAAAGGTACACAATTATTTGGGGATTTCTAAGCGAGCTGTCAACAATTCGAGGATTTCTTCTATTTGTAAGCGCCAATTTTTGACATCTTTTGAGATCTCTTGCCATAATTCACCATGTCGGGGTTCTGCTTGGATACAGCGCTTTTTAACTTCGGCTCTTTCTTCCTAAAAATTTGGAGGTTAGAATTTTTGAATAGTCAAAAAAATAGGACGTACAAAAACTGAGGAGTTAAAATTTTGTCTAGTCAAAATGATAAAGGCTTAAATTTTTGAGAAGTCAAAAAATATTGTATTAAAATATTAGGTAATGAAAATGAGTAGCCGTACTTCATTTCCATGAATCATTTCGAATTTGTAAAAATATGCCCATGCATCACCAAAATCTGGATTGACTTTAACCGTCTTTTGGAACCATTCCCGAGCCACTTTAGTTTTTCGTTCAGCCCAGAGCATTTTTGCGACCGCCAATAAAACATGGGGATCGTGTTCACATCGTTTCAAGGCGTCCACAGATTTTGTCTTACGACCATGTCTTTGTTCCAAGAAAATAGCTTCAGACCATAGGATACCGGAATGTTCGCATTCCTAAAAAAGCTTGAACTTTGAGGGTAAAAACTCCAAAAAACGACCTGCAACGCTCTCGCTAATAAAGATTCTGCTAATTCCCGTTGCTCAGCACGCAGCTCAATACGAATTGCCTCCAACCAAAGGCGTTCATTTTTAGGGTTCTTGATTCGTGCCACGTCCAAGTCCGAACGAGCTTTGGTAGATCGATTTTGAGACTCTTCGAAACGAACGATTAGAAGCCAAAGTGGTATGCTGTTAGGGCAGCGGCGGACCTGAAGATTAATGAGTTACTATCTCGGAATACACGATGAGCCAAAAAATACCCTTTATAATTATTTTTTGAAAAAGAATTTTTTGAAAAATTTTCACCAAAAAATGGGTTTTTTGGCTCACCCTATATTACTAAAGGACACAAAAATAACATAACATACTCCTTCGTTATAAACTTTTCTAGCCTCCTCATAATTCCTTTCTTGTGTCAAAATCTGGCCCATCATCATATACAATTTCTCATAATCCCTATATTTTTCAATTCCTTCTCGTAATAACCCTTTTGCCTTTTCCAATTCGTTTAAACACCACTCCAATCGTGCCGACTTCATCCAAATTCGTGGTGATGGCGCCAAATTTCTGGCTTTTTGCAACAATTTTCTAGCCCTTTGATACTCATTGTTTTCCGATTCCAGTTTTACGGCCGCCATCCAAATACCTTCAGAATTTGGATTGTGTTGGAAGGCTCTTGATAGAATTTCTCTCACTGCTTCAACATTTCCGTGAATCCATTTGGATTTGGCATACATGAGCCAGAGTTTTTCAGCCTGTGGGCAATTTTCGGTAGCTTTTTCGAGGAGTTGCTCATAACCTTCCACAGTGCCGTGATCTTTTTCAAAGAATGCAGCACATGTCCAAATGCCTTTCTTTTTTGGGAAGGTGTTGAGTGTGAAGGCATAGATAGATCGAGCACATTCGTAGGCCTTTTCACTGACGAACCATTCGGCGTCTTCCATCCATGTATGTTTACGATCTTCTTCTTCAACTCCGACTCCCATAACGTGTTTTCTGAAAATTAAAAAAATTAAAATTTTTGAATTAAAAATATCATTTTTTACAAGGGTTGCCATCATAGGGGAACAAACAGGGGAGGAGAGGGGACTCTGGTGCTGGGTTGGGTCCCCAAAATTTACCTTTTTCCCCTTTATGTTTTCGTAGATGTCTCAAAATTTTGGGCAAAAACATAAGGGGGACCAAACTGATTTTTTTGAGATTTCAAAAAAATTGTAAAAATTTGTCGATTTTGGTGTAAAAAATGACTTTGAAAAAAATTCAATTAAAAATTGATGCACAAAAAATCAAATTTTGGCCAAAAAATCGAAATTTTTATTTTTGGTAACGGAAAATTTTGTTAAAAAACCATAATGTGGGACCATTTGTATTTTTAATGGAAGCAAAACAAAAATTTGCATATTTAATAAATACAACTACATACATTATAGCCTGTGCTGTAAGCCGACAACTAGCTCTCTCCGCATCAATAGCATCTTCTAACCAGTGCTTTCTATTAATTTCCACTTTATTTGCTTTCAAACTTAACAATGCTCTGTCAATAAGCTTGTCCACCATATTCGACTCTCCCCTAGACTCTTCCAGACGTGCTGCAGCAATCCAAATCAGCCTATCTGTAGGAATATTTTCACGAGCCTTGTTCAAAACTTTTCTTGCATTATCATAAGTCTCGAGTTTAGCCAGCGCTAGCCAGAGTTCAGTACTCGAACTGCAACATTCCACCGCACGGGTTAAAAGTTGACGTGCATCTTCGGGTTCTTCCAAATCTACGGCGGCTTTCCACAAACGGACAGAATGTGGAATATTCTCGAGTGCTTTTCGGAGAACTTTGCGCTTGGCTTTTTTGTCGGTCTCAATGTCGGCTGCTTTCATCCAAATTCGGACGGAGTTGGGTAAGTGTTGGACTGCGGTAGCGACTAAAAGTTTAGTTAAGAAGTTGATTTTGAGCTTAAAATTGGATCAACAATCAATATTTACCACAATATAAAGCCAAAAAACAATTCATGGTACTAATTCGGATTAGCTGCCCCAAGTGACAGAGTACTGGAAACGGAAAAACTTTTTAAAGTTTTTCCAAGAAAGACCCTATAGGAGTATTTTTATGCGGGGAATCGATTGCGCGCATTTCTGAAGCTTGAAAATCCTTCCTTCACCATGAACTAGGGAAATTTATGGAGAAATCTCCTTAAACACTTGAAAACAAGTTATTTAGATTTTTAGCATGTCTATCAAATAATCGCACCTATAGATTTAGCCACGTCTGGAGGGTGCAATTGAATTGCTTCCAACCACAGATCTTCACTTTTTGGATTTTTATCACAGCCTTCCATAATCAAATTCCTAGCCGCTTGGATTTTTCCAACCACTTCTTCCAATTTAGCCGAAGCTATCCATGCAGGCGGGTGTTTTGGATTCGTTTCTCGTATAGATTTAAATAGTTGTCGAGCTTTTTTAATGTCATTAATATCGCCACCATATTTGGGGATCATGGATTGGAGATCAGTTAAATAGCCTTTGGGGTCGACAACTGTTTGACCGGCAACAGAATCGGAGACCTAAAAATGGTTGATTAGATTGTTGGTAGGTAAAAAAATGGATTTTTGAGCCAAAAAACATTGAAAAATCGATTTGTAGCAGGGCTGCGTGGGAACAGGTCCAATGACCGGAACGGAACCGGAACAGTAGGGTAAGAATCGGAACCGGAAACAGCAAAAATAACCGGAACTTAAGGGAACCGGAACAAAATTTCAAATTGTTTAAACCGAATTTTTTTTCAAAACATTTTCATTTTTTTAAACAAATCATAGAATTTTTAAAAGGGAAATTTTTTAAAATTTTTTCAAAAAGAAATTTATTGGATATTTTAGTGAGAATTTGATTCATATGAAGATAAAATTTTCGAAAATTTTTTTAGAAAACATTCAAAAAATGATGAAAAATTGCACATTATTTTTTGCAGTTCCGGTCCAATTTTAACGGAACCGGAACGGAACAGGGAACAGCCAAAATGACCGGAACTTAACGGAACCGGAATGGGAACACAGCCCTGATTTGTAGGCTCAAAAATCATTGAAAAATCGATTTTTTGAAATCAACGATCTTGAAGTACAAAATTTAATCCTAGAATTTTGAGTTACTCATACTTGATTCAAACGAATATCCATAATCCGATTTCTAGCTTGACCAATTTTCCTCAAATCCAAGTCCGTACTAGTTCCCGTCTGGATGCCAGTTTTCCAGCCAGGTGTCAAAATTCCTGAAGCCATTCCGCCTAGAGTTGAAGTCATTCCGCCTAATGTCGACTGGAAACCAGAATAAGGTGTAGTTAGACCGGATTGAATATTTCTATCTAAAACTGAATTCATCTGCCCATATTGCATGCCCATAGATAATACTGAATCCGGAACAGGTGTAAATCTGAAAAAAGATGGTTTTATAACATTTTTAAAAAAAGCTTAAAAGCACCTTTCAGCCCTAGGATTTCGTTTGCTTTTATTTCTAGCATCACCAACTTCGGGTATAGCAGCCCATTCATCTTCAGTCACTTCTGCCAATTGGCGTTTTAAATCAGAAAATTGTTGCTGAATTTTTGGGCGCTCTTGACGATATTTTTCGACTGCTTCACGATATTTGCGCTCTCTGCAAAAAACAAAATTAGAGTTGTAAATATTGATTTCTGGGTGCATGGTAAGTGCTGATTTTTTATGTTGCTGTATAGGATATTGTATTATTGTATGGCGAGGACTTTTTGCTCCTTAGGCGAGGACTTTTGCCCCCCCCCCTTGTATACTGACCTATAATCCTTTCTCTTTTCATCCTGTCTCATATCCACTGCATGATAAATCGCATCCGCTTCCTCATCGTCCTTATCATAAGGATCTTTAGCGAATAAACTGCCTGAATAACCAAACTCTTCATCGTAGTTAGCATCATTCAAATCCTCGGCCTCTTCGTCGTCATCATCACGAGCTTTCTTTGGAGCCGGAGCTGCTAGAGCAGCTTCCATAGGAATATCGGTGGAATCTCGAGCTGGACCAATATCAGAACGTGTGGTGAAACCAGTAGCACCGCGACCAACACCAGCAACATAACCAGACGGAGCTGGCATGCCCAAAAAGTGCTTTTTAGTCTTGTTGACTAAAGAACCAGGGATTGTTGTAGTCATTTCGAGATTTAACGCTAAAAATCTAGAATTAGTGTGAAAAAAGAAAAACAATTTAAAAATGAAACAAAATCATGAAAAGTATTCTCATTTTAAAAATCGGAATCTAATTAATGAATTTAATTCACGGTGAATTAGATTCGCGAATCTAATTCAACGTCTCGAATTCGAAATTTTAGCCGAAAATGACGATTTTTGGCGAAAAATGATAAATTTTAATGAAAAATTGATAATTTTGAACATTTTTAGTGAAAATAATGAAAATTTTAGTGAAAAATCATAATGAGAGACCATTATGATGGTCTCCCATTATGATTTTCAACAAATATTTCTAAAAATTTTGAGCAAAACCATAGGGGGGACCCCTAAATGGTGCCTTAAATTTTTTCGATATTCGCTCCGATTTTATGAAATTTCTATTCGATTTTTCGAAATCGGAAAAGTTTAAATCGAAATTTGGGCACCGTAATCCGAAATTTCAAAATCACGATTTCGACGCATCACTACGAAATATATCCGTATAGGCTATTGGATGATTCGAAGAAAATGGCATTTGCCCCCTTGCATACGCCACTGGTTTGCTACCATGAAATTTCGAAAAATTGTGTTGAATTGCAAAGCGCAACAATTTTGGCATTTCGTTCCAAGCTTTTGTTTTAGTTCTAAAAATTTTAAATTTTATACCTTACGATTTATCTTCGCCAGATTTGTAAGTGGTAAATTGCCTTTGTATAAAATTGAACAAAAACATAGGCAACTTTTTTATTATTGTAAACAGGCACGTAGCGAGGGAGTAATCTAGACAATTGATCCCCCCGTCGTCGAAAAAATGAAAATTTTTCCTAATGGTCTTCTCTTATGTTTTTGGCCAAAATTTTGAAAAAAATCCAAAATCATAATGGTCCCCCACAGCAGGGTTGTGTTGGAACAAAGTGGGAACAGGCTTAACAAGTATGACTGACAGCATAATTTTTTTAATGACACAAATGCTTTTCAGGAAGGGAACTTCACTAGAGCAACATTTTTCAGCTAGATAAGATATCTTCAAAAAACTCTAAGTTCCCGTCCACATCCCTGCGTGGTCGTATTACAAGGGAACTTTTGAGATTTTTGAAGTTATATTTTTAGGCACTAGAACGGTACACACCTCACAGATTTTAGCGAATTTTTCATACATTACAAAATTCACAATTTTGCATTAAAAATTCAAATTTCGTGTGAAAAATTCGTCAAATTTTTATTTGTGAGATGTGTACCTGGCACTAGAACAATTCCTTCAAACGGATAATTTTTGGACAATTTTTTTTGTAACTTTTTTTGACTCTGGATTCAGAATCTGAATTCTGATTCTCAATCTGGATACTGATTCTGAATCCGGATTCAGTATCCGAATTCAGAATCCAGATTGAAAACCAGAATCGGAATCCGGAGTCAAAAAAATTTACAAAAAATATTGTCTATAATTTTTATATATATGGTTAAAGTAAAAAATGTAGATTCTTTTCAACAAATGTAGAAAAATGTTTTCTCTATATTCTAGAACGAACACTAAACTCTCGCTACGTGCCTGGTTGTAAACTATTTTTGTCTCTTTACTTTTTAAAGTTAAAATCTAAATTTTTAGTCAAAATGTTAACTGCTTTACGAAGTGCTACATTTTCAAAATCNGTAAACTATTTTTGTCTGCTTTACTTTTTAAAGTTAAAATCTAAATTTTTAGTCAAAATGTTAACTGCTTTACGAAGTGCTACATTTTCAAAATCCTTTAGTCCGTCTTTTATTGAAGCTTTTGATGGCTATAACTTGATTCAAAAACGTGACAAACAATTTGGATACACTATTAACTGGCAGCAGGAGGATTCTGAAGAGGGAGTAAAAAGAAAAAAGAAGTACAGACCTACGCCAAGACAGAGAGAACATCCGGAAGCAAATCGTAACTCCCGGTATAGATTTGGACAAATCCATAAGGAAATTTTGGAAGGCAAAAAACCGCCATCCGAGGTGGCAGGTATGGCATTCAATCCGATTCCGCGTAAAAAGCATCTTATGAAGCCGGAATACACCGTGGAGGAGCAAATCGCTTATATGTATAGCAAAGGTTGGTCAAATTATGCGATGTTAAAATAATTTTGATCATTTTCAGCCTATCTCAAAGCTTATGGAGGCATGGAAATTTGGCGTTGGTGGAAGAGACAAGGTCGAGGCCAGTCGGTCAGGTTTTGGCACAAGCCCCGTCTGCGTTGTCTAGATAAATATGGGATTCTTAATATGAATAATGCTTGTCCAGTTTGTCGGGATGAGTACCTGTTTTTTGACTATCGTGTGAGCATTTATGTTATGAACATGTACCCACAAAAATTTTTTATGAACATGTACCCAAAAATTTTTTTTTAAAGCCAAACAGGCTATAAAAATTTGCTTTTTACTCATTTTTGCAATTTGTAGAATCCGCTACTGATCGAACAATTTCTAATACCAAGTTCTATGCAACCGCTACCAATTCTGAAATGTGGCTTGTGTATAGAGCAGTATATTAAACTTAAAGTCGAACTTTTGAAGGCCAAAGAACATTGTAAGCCATTCTGTCCAATTTTTTTAAACTAGATAAATTTAGGCACAATCGACTGGGGCTGTGAGTCACGTTTTTACGACTTCAAAGAACTTTATGGAGACAAATGGACACCAACCGAACGTGATCGCGAACTTGAGAAGCTTCATTGGTATGATCAAGAAGAACGTCGGCATCTTTCACGAGGCAACTCCAGAGTGGAGTTCTCGCCCCATGAACATCCACTGATTGCATTTGATCCGCACAACAAGGACCAAAATAACTGGTGGGATATCTACTGGGAACGACACATCAAATTTGCTAAAGGACCAATTACTTGGAAAATTGAAGATCCTTGGATGCCAAAGGATGATGATGGAATTTCTTGAATCTGGATAGGAATTTTTGAATGTTATTTGTTTGAATATCTTATTTTTGTTATTTTAAATAAAGTTCTGAAGTTTATTGGATGTAGTGGCATAATTTGGATTTTTTGCAATGTGTCAGCTTAAAGGTACAGTTCAAGCCCAGTGCAGCCAAGAACTAGGTAATTTTGAAAAATTCCTCTACTTATCTTGGCGACGCGCCCATATGGGCCGCTAATTTTTGCTCAGTTTGTCATAATTTTTAGCTAAAAATTCAGAAATATGGGCTTGATACTTTTGTAGTCTCCTTGTTAAGAAAGTTTGTAGATAAATCTTTCTTTATAACGATCTCTGAATATTTTTTGGCCATTACGTAAATTTACGTCGAAAATTGGCAAAAAAAATCCCATGACAAAAATTTTTGTCGATTTCGGGTAAAAGTGTTACTTTCCTGACCTTATAATGTTAGCCATATTTGCTTTTAGAAAAATTGCAAAAAGTCAAAATTATGATACTCCTTGTGATCCAACTACTCCGTGAATAGCCCAACTGAATATTATAATTACCTAATAAATATCAATATTTTTTAATGCCCACATAATTTCTGACGGATATTATTTTTAATGGTTTTCTCGAGTATGAGTACTCTTCTATCTCCGTTCTGGGAAAATACAGGAAGTGCATCAATCTTCTATGCATGCACATCAATGTCGGCCCATGGGAAATAATCTGTCCCACTATTGTCTGTTTACTACTCTAAAATATTAGGACACCATCCAAGACGTTCGTGGACTTATCTGAGAAAGTGGCCATCATAAGATGGCATATTGTTCATTTATCTTCATTTGGCCAAAAGTTGAAAATTGTGCAAATTTTGTAAATATATAAAATTTTACCAATGCAACTTTTCTTTTAGCGAAATTTTTGCTAAAATTTTTTCTCAATTTTTTGTGTAAAATATAATTTTTGAGTGAGAAAAATGGCACTTTTTAGCTAAATGAAGATTAGGGCATACAGTTTTACGTGAAACTAGAGTTTATAGGATAGATGAAAAAATTTTTTATATAGAGAAAATCATTTTTTTTACAAGGCGCAAAAGTCATTTTTATGATTTTTTGGGATCCGAGCATTTTTTTCCTTCTCAAAATTACCCCTCTAGGGAAATTTATGCGGGGAAGTAATTAGTTTTTTGCACGAAAAAATATATTTTCTAGTGCAAGGAATTTTCTGGTCATTCCTTACCGTTACGGACGATCCTTACCGGTCATTCCTTACTGGTCATCCTTTCCGATCATTCCTTACCCGGTCATTCTACGTTTTTTTTCACAAAAAGTGATATCCTACAACGTTGTTTGTCGTGATCCCAATAGCAACTTTGTAGGACATTACTTTTCATGAAAATATTTCTGTGATAGAGAAACTGGCGGAACTTGTGCAGTTCGGCCCCCCCCCCAAATTCGCATAAATACATTTGGGGGGGGGGGCCGAAGTGCATAAGTTCCAAACTGACTACAGACCAGTAAGGAATGTCCATGTAAGGAAAAACCGGTAGGATCAACCGTAAGGGATGACCTAGTGCCAATTTTCTGTCCCACTTATGTCCTGAACGGCACATTTCTAACTCCAACAAAACAACCACTTGAGCCACCGCGTCAATTTCATTTATCTCAATTCATCCACGCGCTCCCCAATAGTATACAATTTCTATCTCTCTTTACAATAGTCGGCAATCGCGTCCCGATTTGGGAACAAGTGCCAACAACGATCTCTGTTTCGTTCCATCCCTAATTTCATGTTATTGCAAGCGGGCCAAAAAGTCCTCATCCACCCCGTTTGCCGGTCTTTCTTTCGCCTAATTTATGCGAAGACCATAGTCGTGTAGTATTCTTTTATGCGTTGAAGAGGAACGAGAAATCAATAGTTTCTTCTTCATCTTTTTCTTCGCTGCTTTGGTGTCCGGCACCGGACGGTTGGTTACAGAGCTATAGAAAATATAGAGAGTCCAGTGATTCTGCGACACACGGAATGAAATGGCCGTCCGTGGCGGCGCTGAAAAGTCGCCACTTCGCTCAGCTTTGCGTTTCTTCTGTCTCAGCAGAGCGAGAAGAGAAAAGAGAAAGACCGTCTTGGTTCTTCATCGCCTGCATCAAACCTAAAGGGCCTTAGCGCCCTTCGAGCAGAGCGCATCTTTCTAGTCTGTGCGTTTCTTTGTCTTTTCGAAGGTGAAAATCCTATTAAAATTATTAAGCCGAGATTTTTTTTATGATCTTGATCTTTTTGTAGCTATTTATATTTTGTATAAGCATTTTTGTGTAGAAATATCTTAAATCAANAGCAGAGCGCATCTTTCTAGTCTGTGCGTTTCTTTGTCTTTTCGAAGGTGAAAATCCTATTAAAATTATTAAGCCGAGATTTTTTTATGATCTTGATCTTTTTGTAGCTATTTATATTTTGTATAAGCATTTTTGTGTAGAAATATCTTAAATCAATACTGCAAACAAAATAAACAATTTTCATAATGATTTTCTTGATTTGTTATGAGGGCAGGGGTTTCAGCTTTTGAAATTCGCATACAGGGTGTTCCAAAAAACCTGGTAATTTTTTGGCGAAAATGTTTTAAAAAATTTTTCTCCAAAATGACTCATTAGGGGTATTTTTATGCGAGAAATTGATTGCGTGCATTGAAAAACCTTGAAAACGCCTCATGGCCATGAAATATACGATTTTCGTATTTTCAGTAGGAATTCCTACTTGAAAATATGAAAATTGGATATTTCATGGTCTTGGAGGCGTTTTCAAGGGTTTTGGATGCGCACAATCGATTTCTCGCATAAAAATACCCCTAATGAGTCATTTTGGAGAAAAATTTTTTAAAACATTTTCGCCAAAAATGAGAAGTGGTCTTTGCATACGTAAATTTTTCGGATTTGCAATTTGACGACCTTTTTTTGGCCACCAACATTGCAAAAATAACCAACTCGGGGTCGTAAAATTTACGTATTTGCTCCTATACCCCGAAAATAAGAAGTGGGTTCATGTATTTTAAGCAAAAAAAATTTAAGAAGTGGGTCCAAATATAGGAGTTTTGGAACTTATGCACTTCGGCTCCCCCCCCCCAAATTCGCATAAATAAAACATTTTGTTTGATTTATGCGAATTTTGGGGGGGGCCGAAGTGCATAAGTTCCGGATTTTTTACCCCAAAAAATCGACTTTTTTCAAATTTTAGGCAAAAACATAAAGGGGGACCCTTATGTGTTTTTTCGGATTTTGGGCACAATAAGAAGTGGTATCACAATTTTTCGGCCAATAAGAAGTAGAGGGGGGACAGTCCCTCCCCTTGCCCACGTATGCTTGTATGCCTAAACCTCTCCAACAATTTGATCTCATACCATTTTTCTTTTTCTTCTTGATAAGTTCAAAAATTGCCCAGATTTATTATAATTTTTTGCATGATTTCACTTTCCGTCCTTGCCTCAACGGTGCTTGAAATATGAGAAGGTTCACCTCACAAAACAACAAATTATCCCAGCAACAATAGGCTTGATTATATATCTCTCTTTTGACTACTATGTGTCGAACAACTCTCAATATCGTGAAAATTGCATACTTTGTGTTGAGTTTACGAGTTTTCATTGAAGAGCTTGGAGAATTTTTTATGTGTCTCATTTCGAATCAATACTACGTGTACCTTTATTGCTTCTTTCTTCTGCTCCAGTAGTTTCATTTGGGAGGTAATAATGTAAGGGAAATGGACAGAGGCCAATAAAATTGAAAGGAATAGAAAAAATTTATTTTTTTTGTTTCTAGTAGTAAGCCTGTTTAGTGATGGTTGCAGACTTTTTTGAGCTCAAATTAAAAAGTTAGTTTGGGGGGGGGTCATGTTTTTGAGGCTTTTTCAAGGGAATTATGGTGAAAGTTTGAGAGTTCCGGCCTTTTTAAATTTGTTCCTGTGCATTGGGAGACGAGGCTGGGTGCCCATGAAAAATGCTGGATGTACCTGCGAGATGAGAATGATTATATGCTCGTGAAAATGCTGGATGTGCACTAGAGATGAGGTTGCGATGTCCATGAAGAATGCTGGATATGCCTGATAGATGAAGTATATATGCCCATGAAAATGATGGCATAATGTCATTGATATTTTGCATGCCATATGTGGCATGCAACATTACACACGCTCCTGCAATATGCACTAGCCGGAAAGGCCGCCGACAGGCAGTATTTCGGCTAGTGCACGACTCCTTTGCCACGATTTTGAATGTTTATTGAGACGATTCTTGCAAATCAGGCAATTGGATCGTGACAATTTTCCCTATGCCATATTTTCGATAAAATTTGAATTTATGACAAAAATTTGTGTATTGGCACGAAAACTTGAAAAATTCAAATTTGTCAAAAATATAACTTGATGGGTGTCATTTAAAGGTTTTTATTGATCCAGTGAGGAAGTTAACGGGTTCCATTTAACTCTTATGAATAGAATCATATGACCGCGTGTCTTTGTGCTAAATTATAAATGCCCCAAACACCGGCCGAGGCACACATACATACGCACAAAGGTGAGAAGGCACACATTTTATTTTCGAAAATGGACACAAACGTCGACCCAAATGGTCATTTGAAGAATGAATGACTGAGTGAAGAAATGCGCAACCTTTAAACCAGGGGGAGAATAGAAAATAGAGCCCCAAATCGATGAACGGACATCGGATGAACGGGACTTTTTGATTTCCTCCCTTTCGGCTTTCGACCGGCAGACCGATGTGGGAAGATCGAATGAATTGATGAAATGTATAATAAAACGTTTAACGGAATTGGAATAGTGAGACATCAACGGCGTTATTTTGAATGATGAATAATGAGCTGAAATTGACTGCTCAGGCTTATTTTGTCTTTAAAAAAGCTCATTTTTATGCATTTTTTGGGTTTTCTTCCGGAAAGGGTAAATTCAAAAATGGATCCCAAATTCTTTTTCTCCATATTCGAAAAGCGTCACCCATCAGCATAGTCGAAAACCTTTAAACAACACCCATCAAGCCATATTTTTGAAATTTTGAATTTTGCAAGCTTTCGTGTCAATACACAGGTTTTTGCCTAAAATTCAAATTTGGCGAATTTCTATGGCATGATGAAAGGAGAACAAGAATTCGAGATCTATTTTGTGATACAATTGCTTCAGATTTCATTTTTCTTGTCCCACTTTTTCAATATATTTTTTCAATCCTAGCAAAATTCAAAGGTCAACCTTAAAATTTAGCCCCACAGCTGCTCAAAATATTCTACATTTTTAATGTTTTTAGTAGTCAACTATTTTTCTCTCCTCAAAATTTTTCATTTCCACATGCTCCATTGATTTTGAGGCTTTTTCTTGGCGCTCTAAACATCTGTGCCAGTTGAACGGAAGACGATTTTATGAATTATGATGAGGCTTTCGTGGCAATAAAGCAAAATTTTAGGATTGTAGTTTTGGCGTGCAAACAATAATCGGAAATTAGAGCCTAGTCTAGAAAAAATGTGCATAAATTTAGATAAAAANCGATTTTATGAATTATGATGAGGCTTTCGTGGCAATAAAGCAAAATTTTAGGGTTGTAGTTTTGGCGTGCAAACAATAATCGGAAATTAGAGCCTAGTCTAGAAAAAATGTGCATAAATTTAGATAAAAATTATACAGATTTTTATGCAAAAATTAAACAGAAAAATTATTTCACTTTTTTGATCAATTTTTGAATTTAATAATTCTCAATATTTCTTTTCAATAAATGAATTGATTGAAAATCAGGAAAAATGCAATTTGCCTGATTTTCAATAAATTTTTGTTTATTGAGACGATTGATCGGACATTATAAAATTCAAAAAGTAAAACACTTTCAATTTGAATTTTGTAGTGTCTGATTGTTCGTTTCAATAAATAGAGTTTATTGAAAATCAGGCAAAAATGCAATTTGCCTAATTTTCAATAAAATTCTGTTTTTTGAAACAATTTATCTTACATTACAAAATTCAAAATTTTTTTAGCGGACCGCAAAATTTTTTGCTATGGGGCTAATTTTGGCCTGCGGGTGACCCTCCCCCTCGAAATTCGGGAGAGAGGTGTACGTATGCTGTAAGGTGAATCCCCTCCTAGTACCAATTTTGTGTACCATTTAAAATCTAAACCCATTCCTTCTTGCATTCCAAAAACATTCCCGCCGCTTTTTTTACACCACTGTCCATTCCGTCNTGTGTACCATTTAAAATCTAAACCCATTCCTTCTTGCATTCCAAAAACATTCCCGCCGCTTTTTTTACACCACTGTCCATTCCGTCTCTATCAGTTCCCCTTCAGGTCGATGTCGGAAAATCGGCCAACAACAAACAAGTTGGCTCTAAGACAAATTGCCAACATCAGCTCAACTGTTGTCACGGCCATTTTTCTTTTTTTACGTTTTCGGCAGTTAATAGTCAAGGTTGTATACTTGAAGTATGGCTTATGTATCTGTTAGATTGTTAATTTGCTAATTTGAGATTTATTTAGTGAGGGAAACGAAGATAGGGTATTTTTTGAAATTATTGAGAAAAAAGTGGAAATGGATCTCGTGTTTCTCATACTCGAAAAACTCTAAACAACACCCATCACGTGGTATAAAGATTTTTTTACCCCAAGTGATAAGAAATTCGAAATTTCAAAAAGTTCTTCAAATCGACTGATTTTTTGTACTCGGGGATTTTTCGACATGCGGAACTCGAATTTGAAGGAATTTTTTTGATTTTGACCACTAGGGGATACCCTATTAAGGTATACTCTATAAAAAGATTCATAACGAAAACCACTTAAATCAGTGTCAGGGCAAATTATTCATGCCTCAAAAATGCGCGCAATCGATTTCCCGCATCGAAAAACCCCTAGACAGCCGAAATTCGAATTTTGGATCATTTTCGCTTCAATGAACACCACCCCTTCCCTGAATCAGGGACAAGGAAGCATTTTCATTTTTTTCGTGTCGTTTAGAGCTTCACGTATGGAAAACAAGAATTTGAGGTCCGTTTTCATATTTAACTTTTGTAGAAAAAATTCTTTTTACATAAAAACTTTTTTAGCCTAATATGCAAATTTCGAACCTTTTTCCCATCTTGAAACATAAATAATCAACAATTGACCTCCTTTTTGTATTCTTCTGATTTATGTCGATCCGAAGAGGTTGTAAAATTTCAGATTCATCGATTAATATACCCCATCTCAACAATAATAACTATCCTAAGGCAGTGATAATAAGAAATATCATTTGTCTGATCCGATTTAATGTTATTTGTCAGTATTTATAAAATTTGTGCGAAAAGAGAAATTTTATGCTAGGCTATAATCCGATCGAAATGTGTCATTTGTGTCAAATTTAAGGGAGGATTAACGATTATTATATCCTTCAAAATTTTTTGCGATAGTTTTTTATGAGGCAGGAAGAGGAGTTTGGTAGAAAAACTTAATGAATAGGCATGTTTTAAGGGAGATTTGCAGACATAAGTTTTATAGGTAGGGCTAGATAGAAAATTGACGTTTTAGATAAGGCTAGGATTTTCAGTCTAGGTCGAAAAATGAAAATTAATGGTTTTTTAAAGTTAGGTAATATTGAGACCATTGGGTGGAGATGTAAATTTTTCAAAAAAAGGATTTTGGTACGAGAAATTCTAAAAATGGACCTCGGGATCGTGTTCAGCAAAAACGTTTAAACGACATCCATCAAGCCATATTTTGAATCAAATTTGAATTTTGCAAATTTTCGTGTCAATACACAGATTTTTGCCAAAAAATTCAAATTTTGAGTATTTCTATGGCATGATGGGTATCGTTTAAAGGTTTTCGAATACCGAGAAAAATAATCCAAGATCCATTTTTGAAACTAACTTGTGATTTTTGACCAAAATTTGAATCACCTTTATTTCCATGCTTAACTCCATTTTTGACTATATCACGGCTTCTCAAATTTCACATTCCCTATCT
>OZJO01004083.1:0-67328 GCA_900406225.1 Acrobeloides nanus | reverse complement strand
TTCAGCAACAACCCGTTTACCAAAACCCTGTTCAGCAACAACCTTCTTCCAACTGTGTATGTGCTCCAAGTCAACAATCCCCATGTTGCTAAATGTTCATACTTATGTCGCAAACAAGGATCTCATCGGGTCAAATCTTCATTCGCTTAACAAATCCACTTTTTTTAATTATTCAATCGGCTGATTGAAACAATTGCGTGATTTATGCGTAATTGGTCAATGTTATATTGTATAAAATGTGATCATTGATTTCTGTTACATAATTTTTCTATAATAAAATTCATAACAAGCTATTTGTTGTCATTTCTACTTCAGATTGTTCTGAAATAGGTGAATGTCTCGCCGTACTTTGAGAATCGGAAGAATGAACAGCCAAACTTTGAGGGCCGACACTAATACGTTCGGACGGCTCCTGAACGGACTTTAGTCCACTAATAACTTCACTACAGGGTGGCGCAAAAGTTCGGCCCATATGTTTATATGTGTTTTTGTTTATATAATTTTATTCGAAACACAATAATAACAACAAGAACTATCTATTTATTCTCAAAATGGCCGCCTCCGGCTCAGTGCTGAAACGTAAACGAAGCGATATCCTTTTCTCTTAACACAGAATTTAAAAAACGTTTTTTTTAAAAGTTGTCCCATAATTATACATAACTTTAAAAAAAAGAATTGCGAAAAAATCTTTCAATTTCGCAAAGTTATGGCTTTGTTTATGGTTTCCAATTACGGAACACGACCACGCAGGAATCCCGTAATTGGAAATCGTAAACAAAGCCATAAATCTGCGAAATAAAAAGATTTTTTCACAATTCTTTTTTTAAAAGTTGTATATAATTATGAGACAACTTTTAAAAAAAGTTTTTTAAATTCTGTGTTAAGAAAAAAAGATATCGCTTCGTTTACGTTCCAACGGCTTCAATACACTTCTTTAAGCGCTTCGAGAAGCCATTCACTGCCTTATCAATGATGTCCTGGGGGATAGCGTTCCATGCCTTCACTAAACTCTTCTTCAACGCTTCAATCGACTGGTGGGGCTTCGAGCATGCTTCCGCCTCCAAGATGCTCCAGATNTTCCTGTTTCTTGGTATCTCTTGATTATTCTGTTGACGATTCTTGCATGAAGGTTCATGTCCTGGGCTATTTGATAGCCGCTTTTTCCTTGCTCAAACATTCGAATAATACCTCCTCTGAATTCTTTCATACTAACAAAAATAGTTTTAAAACGAAAAATCGTAAAAAATATGAACAAAAATGCATATGGACCGAACTTTTGCGTCACCCTGTAATCGCGTTCGAAAACATCACTATAAGTGTTCGGGTGCGCTCAGATGAGTTCAGAAACGATCGGACGCGTTCGGGCGTCCGAACGCCTATTAGTGATGTTTCCGAATACGTCCGAACGGAATTAGTGATGTTATTAGTGATAAATTAGTGAAGTCAAAAATTTCCAAACGAATTAGTGGCGGCCCTGACAAGGGAACTGTCAGACTGGAAAGATACGAATTTTTTCCAAAACTAGCTAAAACTGTTCCTTATGGCCTAAAATAGCAGGGAAAAATTGAATTTTGTGCTATTGAGTTCGGTTTCGAAGGTTGAAGTCGGTTTCGAATTGAAATTGTCAAAAAAGGCGTATATGATATTTAAATTGGGTGGCATTAACGAATATTTATGGGTGGTGTAGTGGCTAGCATGCTGGTTCGATACCTCCTTCAATAGAACATTCACCGAGGTTCGATTCCCATACTCGTCAGTTACTTTTTTCCAAAAGTAAATTTGTTTTTTTTCATTTTTATTGCTCAAAATACCTTCGAAACCGACCTCAATAGCACAAAGTTCAATTTTTCCCTGCTATTTTAGGCCATAAGGAACAATTTTAGCTAGTTGTGGAAAAAATTCGTATCTTTCCAGTCTGACAGTTCCCTTGTGAGAGCCAGATGAACGACGTGCAATTTCAATTGATTCAAAACTTTTTATGTTTAGATTTGAAATTTCGAAGGGCGGTAAGGCAAAATTTTATGCAATGAAACGAAAACTTTCAAAATTCTAGTCAAAAAATAAAGCCCAATAAGAGATTCGAATTGTCAAAAAAAATCGAGAAGTTTATGGTAAACCCGATAAATCAAAATTCAATTGTAACAATTAGACTGTATGGTGTTGTTCGAGAGGGGTTACACAAGATTGTTTATTAGCTGCATATATCGGATGTGGCTAGCTCGTAGACTAGCGAGAGGCAAGACTGAAAATGCCTGCGGCTATTGGCCCAGGCTAGGTGTTCGTTAGACTGCCTCTCGTGTGTCTATGGTATTTTATATAAAGGTTTTATTGCATAGATTACAATCGTACATAAAGTAAAAATTACATTACAGGTAAGATACAATTATCACAAATTTCAGGCAGCTTGAAACTGGCATACATCTTCTAAGCATCACACATTGTCTTGCTGCGACCAGGGATAAGGTACACTGCCGCAATTGGATTTTTCCAAGTGATGTGACGCTGATTCTTGATCGGAATGCCACTAAAAACCTTCTTCATGATGCCGTGACGAAGTTCCATGATCACGATGCTGGTGATAGGATTCATGGGGGAGTAACTTTCTGAGTTGTTGCGACGTGACCCTGTGCGAAGATTCTTCGTCGAGCTGTTGCGAGGATTCTTGATCGTGCTGTTGCTACGTGGATTCTTTACACGAGCTTGACGCGCTGTAGTGTTTCTAAGAGAGGATCTGGGCGAGTAACTTCTTGCGCTGCTGCGACGTGGTTCCTTACTCGAAAGATCCTTGACTGGGCTTCGACCAATAGAATTCTTGACCGAGCTACTGCTACGAAGATTCTCGATTGGGCTGCCGCTGCGAAGGTTCTTGCTGCGAAAATTCTTGACCGGGCTTCTACTACGAGAATTCTTGATCGGGCTGCTGTTGCGAAAATTCTTGATTGGGCTTCTACCACGAGAATTCTTGATCGGGCTGCTGCTACGTTGATTCTTTGCACGAGCTTGACGCACTGGAGTGTTTCTAAGAACGTATCTAAAAAATGCAGATTCGAAAGTTGACCAATACAAGCATACCCGTTGATAACAATCGACAATTCAACCATTTCCCTTGTCAGTTCTTGTTGAGTCGTCCAATCGAAATAAGAAATCAAACAACTTTCATCATTTTTCTACGCTTTTATAGTCGCCTCAAAATTCGCATAATTCGAGTTCCAGAAAGTAGTATAAAAGAGCTTGATCGGCATGATTTCATCGATGTGTCATCTAGTAAACATTCCAAGTACTTTGCTTCCCTGACCGAGTTCACGATCAGCTTGGGGTCCAACTCGATGCTGCTCTCGAATCACTGCACCTTTTATGCTACCCTTCTCCTCTGATCTCCGATCGGAATTTCGATTTTTGTTTCACATTTTTCTCATATCCCTGAATCCAAAACATTTTTCTCATATCCCCGAATCCAAAACATTTTTTCATTAGCCTCTATATCTTCTCAAAACATCCGAGCTTTTTCCATTTCGGCTTTTTCCATGCCGATAGAACACATTCCAGGCTTTTTCTCGCACCGTATAACACAAGTCCGCTCAAACGACTAAGTGGCATGACATCAAGTTCATCGAAATTATTTTAAAGGGGATGCAGATCTGGGGTCAATCTCGGTCGAAAATTTTTTCTTTCCAAAAATTTTCTGATGTCAAATTCGTGTTCCCCGCATAAAATTACCCCTAAAAGGTTACTTTTCGAAAGAAAAAATTTTTGGGCCGAGGTTGACCCCGGATCTGCACCCCTCCCCCCTTAAAGAGGGGTGCCGTTTGCGGCCCTATCTCCGAAAAAATTTTTCTCCAAATTGGCTGATTTTTGGTACCTGGGGGTTTTCGGGTTGGCGCAAGAAATCGATTGGCGCAAGTTCCGAGTTCCAAAAAAATTTTCATGATGCCCTAAATTTTTGAGTAAAAATTTCGATTTTGGAATTTTTGCTTAAAAATCGAATTTTTTTTCTCAAAAATGAAATTTTTATAAAAATGTTTCTCTATTTTTGAGTAGTAGAGGGGTCATGAAAATTTTTTCGAAACTAGATACTTGCGCCAATCGATTTCTCGTACCCGAAAACCCCCAAGTACCAAAAATCAGCCAATTTGAAGATTAAATTTTTTCGGAGATAGGCCTCCCCCTTTTAAGATAATTTTTCCCAATTTTCGTCCTATCTTACAATCTTCTTTCGGATGGCTCTCGAACCCGTCCGGACCTTTGGGCGTGCGAACGAAACACCTTTTTATGGTTGATGAATGTTGACATGGCTTCTTTTGCAAAAATGTAGAGCTTCCCGGGAACTATGTTTTTGCAAAACGACGTCACCCGAAATGCGTTTCGCGACAGGATTTCAAAATTTTTCAATAGTTGATTTTTTTTGCAAATTGAAATTTTTTGTAGCTAGTCAAGTCTCAATCACTAACAATACAAATGCCTTTGGTATCAGTTTACAGGAAATCCTTTCATTCAAAAAACTTTCATTCAGGTTTTCTTCAGCTAGTAACTCTTTTTTTGTTTGTTGTCCAGGCTCTAGGATTGGATTGATGTGTGAAAAAGTTGTCTGTCTATATTTCCTGTTTACTCAGCTCGGCCAAGTGCAATCAAATATAAGAGAAGCAATAGTGAAACTATTGTTTAAGGATCTTCTTTCAAAATTTAGGGAATGGACAATTTTTTATGCAAAAATTAAACAAAAACTATTCATGAACAGCGGACACATTTCATGGAAATGAAATTTTTTCTAAAAGTAATTCTTCTAGGGATAATTTTATGCGGGGAATCCGAAAAAAAGTATTTTCGAAGCTCCAAAACGGCATCCTAAGTCAGAAAAAGGCATATTTTGATTACAACCAGTGTATATACCATAGGTGGACAAAAGGGAGGAGTCTAGTCTACCCCCTAACCAAAAATAGAGACCAACCCGGCATTGGAGCAGTCGGATTGATTCCATTAAAAATACAAATGGTCCCCCATTTTCATAAAAATTTTCCGTTTTTTACCAAAAAAGTCATTTTTACATAAAAATCGACCAAATTTTTGCTTTTTTGGAAAACTCAAAAAATCACCTTGGTTCCCCTTATGTTTTGGCACTAGGCCCCTCGTTACGACACGAATTCACGACCATTCGTTACGGCCTCTTGTTACGGACCTCTCGTTACAGAAACCTCTTGTTACCACGTATCAGGATTTCAAAAATGGGGGAGGGGGAAATCATAAACAACTTTTGTCAATTTTTTATGAAAATTTTGAATTTTTAAAGTTAAAATTAATCAAAATTACTTAAAAATTAGTGCAAAAAGGCCGTAACGAGTGTACTCGGTAACGAGCGCCCGTAACGAGAGCCCGTAACTGTAACGAGGGGCCTAGTGCCTACAGGGTGCGTCACAATTATGGAAGCAAACTTTTCTATTACATTTTTTGATAATTATGCGTATTAATTTGATGTTATTTTGCATTTTTAGCATATAAAAATGAAATCGCATACAGAACTGCAATATTGCGCATGCATGAATTTGGGGATACAGGACGAAAAATTGCCGAGGCTTTACGTATCGCGCCATCAACTGTTCATCCGGACTTCATCACCGCCAAGGAATGACCGCCATACAGCCCGGATTTGAACCCATTAGACTACTCGATCTGGGGCTACATTGAGTCCAAAGCGTGTGAAAAACCTCACAAGTCGATCGCGTCTTTGAAACGAGCCATCAAGAAAGCATGGGATGAGATGGTTGCTCGAGTTGTGGACACGTATCCTGACAAATTGCAAGCATGTATCGACGCAGAAGGCGGGTATATTGAATAGATTCATTGTTTTTATTAATATTCTGTTGGTTTTTGTTGATTTTATTGCTTTAAATAAAAAAAATTTGGTTGCTTCCATAATTGTGACGCACCCTGTATGTTTTTGCCCAAAATTTTGGCAAATTTTCGAAAACGTAAAGGGGGACAAAAGTAAATTTTGGGGACCCAACCCAGCACCAGACCTCCCTCTCCCCTGTTTGTCCCCCTATGGTATATACTAGGAGATAATCCTATTATATACATTAGTTTTACGTCACCATATGCCTTTTTCTGACATAGGATGCCGTTTTGCCGCTTCGAAAATGCTTTTTTCGGATTTCCCACTTAAAATTACCCCTAGACTCTAGGGCCTAGAAGAGTTATTTTCAGAAAAAATTTTTATAAAAATTTCATTTCCATGAAATGTCTCTCTGTCCGTTGTTCCAAAATAGTACCCAATTTTGAAAGTATATGAATCGTACAAAACTCAGACAAAGATCATCTTTTTCTTCTCTTTAATAAATGAGTTTCCTACGAGTTGTATGAGAAAACAATTATCAGGACCGAAGAACTGCATTCGACCATGACGTAAAATTCTTCAAAAGAACGAGAGAAAACTGTTTTCGTATTTTTTTCAAAGGATAAAATAGAAGAGTACGAGTGAAAATATTTGAAAATCGAAAATATTTACGTAAATTTTGCATACAAAAAATTGGTGGAAGTGAATTATATAGTCCTACATACCAATTGTATTCTCCGAAGAATCCGCTTCGAAGACGTTTTGTCTCCAATTTTTTTTACACATAGATATCGGGAGAATTTTTGGTTAAATTCACTAGCCCAGGGCGAGAATTAAAACTGGATAGGACCACAAAGATAAATTGTTCGAAGCCTCACAGATCGCGTTCACACATGTTGGTCTGGTTTGTAATTTATATGATTGAATGAGGTTTTGAATGTCTCAAAAGAATGTGTTGTTTCATTGTTAGTGACATAGCTAGCAATTTTGGAGCTACTACGGGAACTTATGCACATTAATCCCTACCCACGGCGTGGGGGGAGGGGTAAAGTGCACTGTTTTGGGGGGGGGGGTCAAAGTGCACTAAATTTTGTGCACTTTAACCCATCCCCCACGCCGTGGGGGGAGGGGTTAATGTGCATAAGAGCCCTACTATGCCTGGAGGAATAAAAATGCCGAAGTAAAAACGTCAAAAAATTTTTTTAAATACACTATTAGGGGTAAAAATTGACGAGGAACACATTGGAACTATTATTTGTATATCGAACTCACTGGAAACCTTTGAATTTTCGCCTTTTTGAATTTACTTATTTTACTGACTTTTTGGATTCTATCTATTTTTAGCGTTTAAAATGGCAAATACTCTTGATGATTTACGCGATATGGATCTTAAAGGACTGATTAAGAAGCTAAAATTAGATGATGATAACTTTGACGAATGGTTAAAAAACTTGGGCTTGCTTCACCGTGATAGAAAATGCCCATATGGAGAGATGAATTTAAGAAGGTGGAAGGCTTAAATGGACGTGTAGAAAGCGAGAATGCGAGCGTTTGCATAGAGCAAAAGCAAGGATATCTAACAGGCATATTTTTTGAGCGCGTTGACAATCGCAGTATGATCAAAAAGGTGGGTTAAAGTGCACTGGTTTGGGGGGGGGGTCAACGTGCACTTTAACCCCTCCCCCACGCCGTGGGGGNNNGGGGGGGGGGGGGGGGGGGGTAATGTGCATAAGTGCCCTACTACGTCTGGCGCACTTAACAGGAATAAAAATGCCGAAGTAAAAACGTCAAAAATTTTTTTGAAAATAAATTATATAGGGATAAAAATTGACGAGGAACACATTAGAACTATTATTTTTATGTCAAAGTCACTGGAAATCTTTGAATTTTCTAGGGGTAAAAATAGGGTAAAAAATCGGTTGCGCACATCCCCATCTCGTGAAAATGCTTCCTTCACCTTGTTTTCGCGAAAACAAGGTGAAGTAAGCATTTTCACGCGACGGGGATGTGCGCAATCGATTTTCACCCTATTTTTCAAAAAAATTTCTTTGGAGAAAGGGCCCTAATTTGCACCCTCTTTAAGATCAATCGTTGGAAATGCTGTAAGAACACCTCTTTCCTTGGGCAAGCGATCTTTTCGGCGATGAAGAATGGTGCTCACAAGCGGTTGAAAGCCTATGTAGAAGCTAAAGGCGGTCATTTTGAATAGTTTTGTTTATAATTATCGTTTTTGTTAAAGTTTCAATAAAAAAATCTCTTTAACGAAATGCGATTATGAACATTCTCATGTGACCGGTTTATTCTGCCACACCCTTTACAATCATGCTTTCAACCTATTTTTTCCATATCTATGATAATTTTATTCGCAAAAATGGATCACTCTTTAAAAAATTTTATATTTCGGATATCCTTACACAATTGTCAAATTATGTGTTTGCGCCTTTTTTGTACTTTTAAAATTTTTTAAAGAAAAAACGGAACGTGTTTTGTCCGCATCTATGAAGATCAAAAAACGCAGAAAGTCAGTGACGACAACCTAAAAAGAGCGATCCACGTGTGTACTCTATTATCGCAATTCCAGTTCAAATTGTGTTTTCGAAAATTCTCGCTCTGAATGTAGCGTGCGTGTGCAAAAGTCGCTATCCCGCTGGTTATCCGTTTGTTGATGTTGGAAAATATTTTAAGATCATTTAAGATATTTAACAATTGGAATATGGTTCATACAGAGTATAACAACTATTTTTAGATGTCTACTATATCAGTTGTTACAGATAATTCTTCTATCAAATATGAGCGTCAGAGATTTTCATTGGATTCATTCACCGACGATGAGATCGAAAAGAGATTGAATAACCGTTGTTGCTGTAATAAATTGAATATTTTGGTTAGTTTTTTTGTAGAGGAGGGTAGACCAGGGTGCGAAAAAGTAGGGTGGTATCAGCCCCATCCACGTTGGGTGACACCACCCAGGGTGAGTGGTACCAAAAAAATTTTTAATGTACAATGTGAGCCAAAAAAACCGTATTTTGCGTTTTTTTGGTGAAAATTTCCAAAAATCACATATAGCAGTATTTTCATCGATTTTTGGAATAAAGATTTTTGAAAATTTTTCGCCAAAAACGCAAAAGTACGGTTTTTTTGTCTCATCCTGTATATCTTCCAATCTTTCACTCTAATAAAAGCTCTACTTTTGAACTTTTCCGCTAATTTTCAATTTTTTTAGACCAGCTTACAGTTATTGGCACTTACTAATTTTTTATTGGATGGTCTGTGTACATATTTATCTGTTCAAACTGTTATAGCATATGGTTTTGCATTGTCTTCGGCTGGATCTTTGCTGTGCTTATGTGCAGTTATAAGCGCAGTTCAAGAAGAGAAACAGAAAATGATGGCTGGCACGGTGATTTGGGTGGTAGGTCCATCTCGCGCTGAATAAAAAAAAAATTATTTTTAGGGCTTAAAATCAGTTGTCCTTACAGCTTTATGGCTAACTGCTGTAGCAGCTTTCATTGATTTTTCTCTGAATGATGGTAACATCCAAATTTATATTGCTTATTAAAAACCATGTGTTCTTTTTAGAAACTTATACACTGAGCCTGGAGTTGAAAATTTTACTTTGTATAATTCCATTTTCCGTTTTCTTATTGTGCCTTCAGTGGTGGCTTTCTAGGAGAGTGACGAATTACATCCAAGCCAGAGACGAGTTTTATGTGATTCCTTCGGCAGCTGGCTCTTTTCGGCTGAGGGATTCTTTACGAAAATATTTGGGTGCTAAGCTGGCCAAGATTGATGTTGAGAAATACTAATTTTGTGCACGATTTTTGGGCATAGAAATCGGGTCAATTGCTCTCAGTCATTCATCCTACTACATTAAACGTGTAATATCTGTTTATTTGTGTGTTAGACGATCACGGGAACTACATGGTGAGCCAAAAAAAAATCGTACTTTTGCGTTTTTGGTGAAAATTTTTTCAAAAATCACCTATTTTCATGCGAGAAATCGATTTCTCGCATAAAAATACTCCTTATAAGTGATTTTTGAAAAAAAATTGAAAATTATTCGCCAAAAAATGCAAAAGTACGGTTTTTTTGGCCCACTCTGTATAGATTTAAACCCCCGCTGCTAAAACAAAAGTTGTAGAGAACGATTGGCATCAAAATCATTGAAATGAAGACAAAAATTTTTATTATTTTTTTGCCCAAGGCGAAAAATTTGATTTTTCAAAAAGTTCTCTAATTTTCTATACTCGGGGGGTTTCGGATATTGGGAAACACGAATTCGAAGGAATTTTTGAATTTTGACTGCGCAGGAAGGAGTCGAATAGGAAATTTTTTTAAACTTCGTCAATTTATACATGTGTAAAACTTTGTAAAGATTCAACTTTTTAAGTAGGTTTTGGAGCGCTCGGAAAAATCGCGATCGCCGGAAGCGCTCGGTCTCGGTACTGTAATATTATTTGTAAATAGATTTGTTAATAAAATTTGTATTATCNAGGAGTCGAATAGGAAATTTTTTTAAACTTCGTCAATTTATACATGTGTAAAACTTTGTAAAGATTCAACTTTTTAAGTAGGTTTTTGGAGCGCTCGGAAAGACCGCGATCGCCGGAAGCGCTCGGTCTCGGTACTGTAATATTATTTGTAAATAGATTTGTTAATAAAATTTGTATTATCCCTTTACACTTTTCATAACGACATTGTATGTTAGTAGCTTTTGTATGTTAGTATCCACGAGGGATGCGCAAGTTACAGGATGTTCTAAAAAACTGCCATTTGGTCATTTTTTGGCAAAAAATTTTTCTCCAAAATTACTCATTAGGGGTATTTTTAGCGCATGACGGGGTCAATGAAATAGCGAACCCGATGGTGCAGCAACCATATCGTACATGATCTTGCATGGCTTCTTGGCAATGGTCGCACATCATCGAGCCATAGATTAAGCCGAGTGAGACTATCCAGTCCTTAAATTCTTCTATAATAAATAATAGAAGCTTTTCGCACAGTTCAAGACAATTCATCTCATGAAGCTCAAGCTGTAGAACCATATTGAAATAGATAAAGTCAATATGAAAATAAAACGCGTAAATAACCAAAAATTCGCCACACACACGAGAAAAATGAATTGAAGATATTTTTAAAAAGTCGATTTCACATCACGCTCACTTGGGTCCACATTTGCCACTAGCTCCAAAATTTCGCTAGAAAAATAATTTTTGGGAAATTCCCCCTCCCCCCCCTAGATACGCCCTTGAACAGTAAGGTAACGTCCCTGGAGTGAATTTTTTCGCAATTTTTTGGATGAATTTTTAGTCATCACTTTTAACTTTGATATAGATTATAGTACGAAAAAATAATCTACTTTATATGTCCATACATTTATTAATCCAAATTTTATCACATAGAATACAATTAAGAAAACTAAGTCAAACATAATTCATCAACTTAAACAGCTAGAATGATTGCAATTTTTTCAAATTTCAAAAAATATTTAGAACTTTAAACCTACAAACACCTACAATAACAAAACGTTACAACTAAATACCAGTATATTGGAAGAAGGGATGATAAAACTTGGTGTCTCTCCTTCTTGACCACCAGGCTAATAGGAGCGGACTTTTGGTGGTACCCAATCTGTTTCATTCTTGTTCAATGTGGTGTCAATTACTGGACGATATTCAAGAGTCACCTAGAAATGAAAAGGGGGAAAAATGTGCTGTAATGAAAAGAGAAAAGCGTACTTTTCCACTTTCCACGTCTTGATATATAATGCTATGCTTTCTCCAGTGCTCTTCGAATGTTTTCTTTTTCTGTCCTTCCAATGATTTCGAGTAATCGTATTCATCGATACGGGTCTGAAAAGTCAACATGAAAATCAAGATTGGGAGTATAAAGATAACAAGGTTCCTTAAAAATTTACAGGGTGTATAAAAAACCGGAATTTGGGCGATTTTTTCATGTTTTTCAAAAATCACCCTATTTTATGTGGAGAATCGATTGCGTGCATTTCCAACGCTTCCCTGACCCTGAATCAGGGAATTGGAGTATATGTATTGAAGCGAAAATCGCAAAATTTTTAGATTTTCTGCCCGAAAATGACTTTATGGAGGTAAATTTATACGGGAAATCGATTGCGCGCATTGATAATTTTGGAGCTAAACAATAAGGGGGCCCTAAATCAGGATTTTCATTTCAATATCCCAGAACTATGTCCAAATTGGATAAATTTGGTGTCATTAGGCCACCACATGAAAAAATTTTCAATAATTGTTTTTTCTAGAAATGATCCTTCTATGGGTAAAAGCATGTGGGGAATACGAANTGTCATTAGGCCACCCACATGAAAAAATTTTCAATAATTGTTTTTTCTAGAAATGATCCTTCTATGGGTAAAAGCATGTGGGGAATACGAATTTGACATTTTCGAAGCGAAAAAACGCTTCACTGATCCAGGGAAAGCCTGTGTGTTGAAGCGAAATGCGATTTTTGCGACTTTTCGTTTCAATAAATTGCCAATTTTAAGCTGAAAATGCTCTGAAAATGAAGATTTTTGGCGAAAAAGTGGTTGTGGCCGGACTCTATCCAGTCACCTTTGAATTTATAAATAGAAACTGAACCAACACCCTAGCCTCCACATCATGAGGCCCCCTAAAAATGATGAATTTTGATGAAAAAAATTGACAATTTTGATCATCTTGTGTGTGAAAATATTGAAAAAATTTTTTCATTTTGAGCATCATTATATAGTTCCTTACCGGGAAATCATCTCTTGCATGTGCACCACGAGACTCTTTTCGATTCTCAGCTGCTACAATCGTTTGAGTGGCATTGATCAAGAGATTCTGAAGCTCCAAAGTCTCGACCAAATCCGAATTCCATATCAAACCACGATCGGAGACTTTAATGTTTTTGAAGTCTTTGTACACTTCATACAATTTTTTGATGCCTTGCTTTAAAAATTTCCGATAAACAAGTCCAATTAAAATTTCGGAGCTATTGTGGGGATCAGGGGCGGGGTCACCCCAGGATCAAAAATCGAAAAAAAATTTCCTAAAATTTTTTTTAAAATAACATATTTAGGAGTAATTTGATGCGAAAAATCGATTGTTTGCATTCCCAAAGCGTGAAAACCTTGGTTTGACCATTAAAAATTGAAAAATACGTATTTTTCAATTTTAAAGGTTAAATAAAGGTTTTCTCGCTTCGAGAATGAGCGCAATCGATTTTTCTCATAAAATTACCCCTAAATATGTCATTCCTAAAAAATTTAGAAATTTTTTTTCGATTTTGGCCCTGGGGTGACCCTCTCCTGATCCACAATAGCTCCTACAAATTTCATCATACTTGTAAAATTTCTCCGGTACGGAAGACGGCTGCGTGTTTCTGCATGGTACGTTGCATTTCCAGACGAAGATCGGCGGTTGGAATATCACCTTTGGCGAAACGGAGTTTGTCCAAGTTGGCGATTGAGGCCTCGCCGGCATCTTTTGTCAATTCTGGTACTGGCTCACCTGGTTTCGAGTTTTCGGCAATCCTTAAAACGAGTTGTAAAAAACTTTTTCAAATTTTGACGAATTTTTTAATTTTTTGGAGAATGAAAAAATCGCCCAAATTCCAATTTTTTCGATACACCTGTAATTTTTTTTTAAAGCACTTACGTAATAGCACATGCACGGCCGAAAATAACCAAATCTAAAAGCGAGTTTGCACCAAGTCGATTTGCTCCATGCACAGAATGGGCTCCACTTTCACCAGCTGCGTAAAGCCCAGGAACGACCTGAATTAGAGGGTGAGCAAAACAACGTACTTTTTCATCTTTTTGGTGAAAATTTTTCAAAATCTTTTTTCAAAAATCACATATAAGGGGTATTTTCATGCGAGAAATCAATTGCACGCATCAAAAGACCTTGAGAAAAAGCTCACCTGATAGGTGGATTTTTGAAAAAAATTTTCGCGAACAAACGCAAAAATACGGTTTTTTTGGCTTACCTTATATTGACGAATTTTTCAATTACAGAGTGAACCAAAAAAATTTTCAAAATTTTTTCTCAAAAATTGTTTTCAAGGTTATAGGCGTTTTTCAAGCTTATTTTCTATGCGTGCAATCGATTTCCCGAATGAAAATACCCTTTTATAGGTGATTTTGAAAAAAAATTTTTGAAATTTTTCGTCAAAAAAATGCAAAAGTACGGTTTTTTGGCTCACCCTGTAATGTATGGTATAGTTTCTATATACAAGCAGCAAAAAAATACCTGATCTCCTTTCTCCTTAGTATAAGTAATCACTTGACCCTTGTAGTTCGTTGGAACACCACCCATATTATAATGTACAGTTGGTAGCACAGGAATTGGCTCTTTGGTTACGTCGACATTAGCAAAGATTTTTGCAGTTTCGGAAATTCCTTAAACAATAAACAAATACAAAATAAAATCTTGCAAAGAAAAAAACCTGGTAATCGAGCATGAAGTTGCTCCGCTGGTAAATGATGAAGTTGCAAGTAAATATGATCCTTTTCCGGCCCTACACCACGGCCTTCCATAATTTCTATTGTCATTGATCGGGAAACCACATCACGAGAAGCTAAATCCTTGGCTACTGGAGCGTATCTTTCCATGAAACGTTCGCCTTCACTATTCACTAGGAAACCACCTTCACCTAAAAAGATATTGATATGATTAGTGGGGCATATATATTTGTTTTTCGCTTCAATACAAAACACTCATTTCCATGAATCAGGGTCAGAGAAGTGTTTTCAAGCTTCGAGAATGCGCGCAATTGATTCCCCGCATAAAATTAGCCTTAATAAAGTCATAAAAAGGGGACCACGCACTCGGAGGGGAGAGATTTTTCGATCCGAGCACTAAGTCATCCGCCCTTCTCCGTTTGAGTCCGGGCGCTACGAGTTTCTATTTGTAAACATATTTTTTAATTTTTTACAAATTTTTAACCCATTTTATTTTTTTTTAATTTTGACGCATTTTTTAATTTTGTAAAAATTTTTAACACTATTTTTTAATTTTTTTTATGAATTTTTAAAATTTTAATCCATTATTTAATTTTTTATTTTAACCTATTTTTTTATTTTAAAATTTTTTATAAATTTTTATCCAATTTTTTAATTGAATTTTTATACACCCTGTATTATGAAATTTTTTATGACTATAAAAAATTACGAATTGTTGGATTACGAAAAAGTTACGGATTACAAACTTTTTGAGACTATGAATAATTATGGATTACGTAATTCTTCCGGTTACGTGTTGCATCTCTCATATGTATACGCCAAACGTACCCCGAGAGCCTTCTGTAATAAGACAACCGGCACCATAAATTCCCGTTGGATGGAATTGAACAAACTCCATATCCGAGTTGCACAAGCCAGCTCGGGCCGTTAAAGCGGTACCTAAAAGAGTAAAAAATCGTTCGCCTTTGTTTTCCACCTACCATCGCCAGTACAAGTATGCGCTGAAGTACAGCTAAAGTAAGCTCGTCCATAACCACCAGTAGCCAAAACGGTATTCTTGGCACGGAAACGGTGAATAGAACCATCTTCCAAATTCAACGCCACAACTCCAATGCACCGACCCTGATCCATGATTAAATCTAGTGCGAAAAATTCGACAAAATAATTGCAGTCGTATTGCAGAGAAGCGCCATATAACGTGTGCAACAACGAGTGCCCCGTACGATCTGCCACGCAACAAGTCCTAAAAAATTTTTTATCGATAGAATAAAAAATTTTAGTCACTCACCGATGAGCTTGACCACCACGTCCAAAATCATTACTTTGGCCACCAAAAGCACGTTGATAAATCTTCCCATCGGTTGTCCGAGAAAATGGCATGCCATAATTTTCCAATTCAATAACAGCTCGAGCCGCTTCTCTAGTCATGTAGTGAATGGCGTCTTGGTCACCAAGCCAATCGCTACCTAAAAATTTCTTCAAATATCACATCACAAATTCTTCACACCCCAACAAATTTCACCAATACGTTTCAGTGTCCAAAACGAGATGCACGTTAGGCTGTGTTCAAGCATGTCAAAAGTTGCAAAAAATGTACTTTGCCTGATTTTCAATAAAATCGTGTTTATTGAACCGATTGTCANTTCAGTGTCCAAAACGAGATGCACGTTAGGCTGTGTTCAAGCATGTCAAAAGTTGCAAAAAATGTACTTTGCCTGATTTTCAATAAAATCGTGTTTATTGAACCGATTGTCATGAAGCATAATAAAATTTTATTGGTTTTTTTTTGCTTCTCAACCAATAAAATTTTATGTTTCATGACAATCGTTTCAATAAACATGATTTTATTGAAAAACAGGCAAAATTACATTTTTTGACAGGCTTGAACGCAGCCTCATAAATGCGAGCCCCCCACAAAATTTGTCTTGTAATTTTTTCTATGTATTTTATAAAAAGTGACTTACCTTTAACCGTATCATAGAAATGCCAACGCCAATCGTCTGGGTTCATATTTCCAAGTGCTGCATTAATTCCACCTTGTGCAGCAACAGTATGGGAACGAGTAGGGAAAAGTTTTGTTATCACCGCAGTCTTAAACCCAGCTTCAGATAGTCCCATGGCAGCACGAAGTCCAGCTCCACCTAAAAAAAGTACTATTTAGATCGGCGCCGGATTGTTTGGGGGACGGACTTTTGGGGATGTGACAAAAATTGAAAAATTCGACAAAAACTTTAAAATTTACCTTGGTCCCCCCATGATTTTTTCTCAAAATTTTAAAAACTTCCTGTTGGTGGATGATGGGGAAACCGTCTCCCCCACTGGATATGTATGATTTATAGCATTTTTATTTTGTAAATTTTTTGCAATGCTATTTAACCGGGCAACTTTTTGGAAAACTTTATGGCTTAGGCCCAAGCCTAAAGGCCTAGGCATAAGCCTTAAGGCATAAGTCTAAGGTGTAGGCCTAAGCTATAAAGTTTCTCAAATAAATAAAAAAATTGCCCAAATAAAAATAATTGAATTTTTAGAGGGAACAAAAAATTACGGGGCAAATTCAAAAAATCACGGGACAATGGGCAAAAAGTTACGGGACAACTGAAATTTTTAGAATACCCCTACCTGCACCAACAACTATCGCATCAAAGGTATGATCAACAACTTTGTATTCCGAAGAGTTTGAAGTTTTTGCATGATGAGCTGAAGAAATGGATAGCGCACGGCGTGAAAGCGCTTCGAAACCTCGTTTTCCCACGGTCAACATCCTAAAATCAAAACAAGTAATTTAAAACAGTTGCGTATACAGGAGACCAGAACTACCCCGAAATTCGAAAAATGAAACAATTTTCCTAATGGTCCCCCTTATATTTTTGTCCAAAATATTTCTAAAATTTTTTCAAAAAACCTAATGTTCCCTCCCCTATGATTTTTCTTCAAAAATGTCCAAAAAATTTCATTTTCCATCAAAAATAGTGTGATTTTTTGAGCATTTTTATTTTAAAAAATGAATTTATTAGAGTATATTCCAAAAAAATCATTTAGATTATAATATATTAGTTGTTTTCATTAATAGAGCAATAAATCCGGTAACTATAAATACGGCAGGCAATTCTTTTCAAAACAACAAGTAGTTTAAACAAGTTACGTAGGTCCAGGGGCTTGGACCTCCCACAAAATTAGAAAAATGAAACAATTTTCCTAATGGTCCTTCTCCTTATATTTTTGTTCAAAATTTTTTCAAAAAACCTAATGGTCTCCCCTATGATTTTTCTTCAAAAATTCCATCTTTCATTAAAAATCGTAATTTTTAAAGCATTTTCAAAAAATTTCGCGCCTGCGGTGCTGTTTTTTGGCTAAAACTTCAAGAATTCAACAAAAAAAATTTTCGAAAAAACAACGTAAGAGGACCAAGGCGATTTTTGGGGAAAATTTGTATTAAAAAATCAAGGGGGAGACCTTACGTTTTTGGACCTCGCGAAATTTGTCCTATATTGTCCGTTTCAGCCCCCCAACTATAAAAAAGCTGAACCCAAAATTCAAAGTTAGCATCCCGCCCGATATGGTAAGTTAAGCGGGTAAACTATTTAAGGTAATGTTCTCGATTTTGCCAAAACCGACTCAAATCAACTTGTCTTGATGAGCAATGACCAAAAAAACTTTGGGTAGAACTTTTTTGGGTCACTTTGAGGGGGTCCAAAATGGCCTATTTTTAAGGATTTTCCTTTGGGACAAGGTTGATTTTTTCGGCCCAACGTTGCTTAACTTTTCAGATCGGACGGGATGCCAACATCGGATTTTGAATTTTAAGTCCAGCTTTTTTTAGTTGGAGCTGAAACGGACTATAATTGATCTATAAATAATCAAAAATAACAGCGTACTAAATAAAACATGGAATTTCACCAAAAACAAGTTCCCATAATTGAACATAAATTTTTATTTTTTTGAGAAACAATAGAAACAACAAAAACACAACAAACATATATATTAAAAACGATATTTCATGATACAGATGATGATTTTAAGTGGTCGCTTCAGTGGCTTTTTGTCTCTTTATATTATTACTTGCCAAGGACCGGAAACGCATCTTCGGTTATCTTGAGATCCCCGCGTTTTTCGTCTCCCCTTCCACGGTGCTTACGAGCGTTTGTTTCAACAAGAATTCCACGATTTGCACGAAAATCCTTGTTTTCTGATTCAACTTTGAAGCTCAGAAGATGGCTGACATCTTTCAACGGTTTGCTTTTAATCTAAAAATTTTAGATTGAGAGAATAGAAACAATGAAAAGGTCGGAGGAGCTACACATTTACTACACAATAGGGGAAATTTTTTCACCTACGTGAAAAAATTTTTATGGAAATGACCCCTCTAGAGGTAAAAACATGCGGAGAATCCGAATTTGACATTTTCAAAGCTCCCTGATCCAGGCAAGGCCTGTATATTGAAGCGAAAAGTCACAATATTGACCAACGTTTGGCCATTATTCAAAACCTGTTTGTTGTATACAAGAAAACTTACGACGACTTCGAATTCTTCTTTAAACTCCTCAGTTTCATTCTTCTTCAATGGAACTAGGTTCTTGTACACTTTCGCATCTTGACCTTCGCCAGCCTAATATTTTGTAATGATTGATTTTTGAGCTCAAAAATCGATTTTATTTTCACTGATTTTTAAGCTCAAAAATCAAAATATCCCTCCTACCTTACGCGTATTGAAGTGCACATCTTCTTTCTTGTCGTGTTGTGCCTTAAATTCGCTCAAAGTTAAAACAGGCTTCGTTTCCGCTACTGCTGCTTGTTCCATCTGTTCTTCAGTCGGTTGTTCTGTGCCAGCCGTTTCTTGAGCCTGAGTTGCCTGACTCTAAATTTTGAAATGGACAACTCACAAAAAAACGAACTTCTGTTTGTGGAATCGGTTCAGTTTCGCCAGCTAACTCGTCGTTGACATCGCCCCAATTCCCTGTACCATGTCCATCTTTCTTAGGAATTGCACGCACACCAGTTTTATCTGAGCCACTATGACGGTCGGCTTGCGTTCCACGACGTGAGGTAATACCGCGTGTATGGCCACGTCCGCGTAAAGCACCTTCTAAAAATAATCGTTTGATTTTAAATAAGCAAAGTGTGAAAAGAAGTAGCCAGTAGCGTATCGATAAAAAATTTTCGATAGGGGCGAGAGAAAAAATCATAAGGGTACCCCCTACGCATTTTTCGGTATTTCAGGAGTTGAATAAAACATAAGGGGTGATTTTTTGAGCTCAAAAATAGATTTTTCACTGATTTTTTAGCTCAGAAATCGATTTCTAAGCTCAAAATGAGCCAATTTTGAGCTCAGAAATCGATTTTTCACTAATTTTTGAGCTTAAAAATCGTGGTAACCTTGATTTTTTCAGTCTCTGACAAATTTCGGGAGAGGTGGTCGCCCATGGAAGTAGCGTATACAAAAATCATATAGATTATCATTTTCAAGAAATTGGATAACAACAAAAAATCTCGATACTTACCTGCTTTATTCGCATCACGGTAAGATTCATCGTTATCATCACTAAAATAAATAATTACACATAAAAATCAACGCCTACCTTCGATGCGGACGACCACCATCTCTTCCCATGCCACGACGATTTCCTCGATCAAAACCGGTGACGTTATCACGATCACCCGGCAAGCGGTTACCGCCACGACCAGTTCCTCGTCCACGTGACGGAGCTTCGCCAAATCGCACGGCCAAAACATCTCCGGATTTTGGCTTAAAAGGTATATATTTTGCGCATATATCAAAAATCTACTTCATCTTTGCGTGCTTCTCCACGAATCTGACCACCGCGACCAGTATTATTAACACGGCCACGAACATTACCATGAGTTTCCCATTTTCCTAGCTCATCACTGGTTGCATTAGCGGAATCTTCGACTTTGGCAATTTTCGTGTGGCGTCCACGAGATGCAGCATTTTGTTGACCTTTAATATCAAAACGTAAATGTATAAATATGACAAAAATTCAACTTACCTCGTTTTTCAGCATCCTGCTTAGTCGTCTCTGCTGGTGTCTTAGATTCGTTCGATTTCTTCACCACTGTTACTTGTTTAGCAGGAAGCACCAATTTGATCACCTTTTTTGCTTCCTTCACCTTTTGTGGCTTTTCTTTCTTTGTTTCATCTAGTTTCTTCAACACGTCCGATGGATCCTCATCACCTAAAAAGATCTAAGGTTCAAATCCTTCCACATTTCGGCAATAAGTCTGAATTTACATAATGGTTGTCAAAAAGTGAATTTGCCTAACAAAGTTTAATTCACGATATTTTTTTCACGAAATTAGTTAGTACCCACACTTTATGCATGCATGAGAATCATATATCATTACAGGAAAATCTATTTTTCAGTAAAAACAGTTTTCCTAGGAAAATCTGTTGAAACAGATTTTTCTGTAACATATCCACCAAATTTGAGGATACATGTAATTCCATTCTCAACTATTATCCAAGCTCCAAAAAACTCACTTTCATTGTCCAAAAAAATAAATCTATTTTTAACTGAAATTCCATAGTCCATTATTGTTGAAAGTTCGCTTTTAGTCTTGATCGTTTCAATTGAAGCTAATATCCAGACATATGCTAAAAAGATAAAAATTTATGTGGAATACAAGTGTGTAAAAAAACCGGGATTTGGCGATTTATGTTTTTCGACACAAAAAATTTTTCAAAAATACTAAAAATGACCCAAATAGGAGTAATTTTATGCGGAAAATTGATTGCGTGCATTCCCGAAGCTTGAAAGCGCTTCCCATCCTGATTTCAGAAAAGTAAGTGTGCAAATTTGTTTGAAAAACGCTATTTTTATGCCAAAAATGCTAAGAAAATTACGATTTTTGGCGAAAAAAATGTTGAATAATTTTGATTCAAAAATGGAAAATTTTGGATATTTTTAGTGAAATTTTGGTCATTTTTGGTGAAAAATCATAATGGGGTATCATTAGGATTTTTGAAAAAATTATTGAGCAAAGACATAAAGGGGACTCTTAGGAAAGAATTTCATTTCGATTTCGGGGAAGGGGGGCACCCCCTTGGGTATGCCACTGCACCTTATGATTTTTTTGCACATTTTCCCAAAAAATTGAAAAAATCGCCTTGGTCCTCCCATAAAGCGCTTATGTTTGTGTGTACAGGCGATCTTTTTATGGTGATCTCCAAAAAGTGCAGGGCTTATACCACGTTTTAGGAGTGGTGAAATCACTAATAGGCGTTCGGACGCCTATTAGTAATGTTTTCGAACGTTTCTGAACGCCTATTAGTGATGTTTCCGAACGTAATTAGTAAAGTTATTTGTGAACTAAAGTCCGTTCGGGAGCCGTCCGAACATATTAGTGGCGGCCCTAATGTCCCCGAATTTTTGTCGGTCTGTCCCCGAACGTTTGCCCCCCCCTAACATGAGCGCCTCCGAGTGTTTCAAGTCCTTACGAGCGCTTTCGAGTAGCATCCCCATGATCTTGGTGCCATTTTTCTTCTCTCACCGAGCCCTATCGATTGGTATGTGATGGAATTGGACTTAAGGTGACGGAGATAGCACAAACAGACACAAATAGCGCGTTTAATGTTTTAGAATAAGTTTCAGTCGGTTACGACCCTTTCAATTCATACATGGGGGCAAGAGTTCAGGTCATTCACAATTGGCGAGGTTGTCTAAATTTTCGACACTATTACTTTTTTCACGTTTATTTTCACGCTTACTTTTTTCACTTTTCCGCACGGTATAAACTATTACATTTAAAAAATTGCGTGAAAGACGTGATAAAAAGTAAGAATGAAAACCCAAAAACCTGAAAAAAGTAATAGTGCCAAATTTTCGAGGCATCATGTTTATTAGGGCCGGATCTAATTCGTTCTGACGCTGGCAGAACGGCATTTAGTTCACTAATACTCACGGCTGTCGAAAGTTGGCTAAAAATGGGAACACCCCCCAAAAACGCAATAAAATCGGCCAGAACTTGTTCTAGGAGTTTTTCTAAGCGGGGAATCGATTGCACGCATTTTCGAAGCCTGAAACCACTTCCCTGATTCAGTGAAGGGGTGGTGTATTGAAGCGAAAAATGAACTAAAATTCAAAATTTCGAATGAAAACCTGCGTGGAGCCCATAAATCTTTCTGGAAAATGCAAAATAGACAATTTTTTTGATTGATCGAGAAAGTTGGAAAATAAATAAAGTGCAAAAAATACAAAATCCGAAAAAAACTGGAAAATTTTTTCCAATTATAACGTGATTTTCCATTTTCCAGAAATATTTAGGCTGTGCGCTAAACGTCTCGACAAGCTGACCAAGACGCTAAACGTCTCGAACTCGTGACTCAAGTCGAGACGACGTCTCGACCTCATTTGAATTAGTTGGAGTATTGACACGAAAACCCTTAATTATTCATTTGGTTGATATACAGGGGGGGCTGCAAAAGTTCTGGCATAAGGTGCGCTAATGCTAAGGCTACGCACACAAGTCAAAAAGTCAAAGTCATTGACTTACAAGTCAACAAATTGACATGTGGCTATGCATGGCAGTCAAAGTCAAAATTAAAAGTCAAAAGTCAAAGTTAGAAAGTCAAAGTTAATAGTCNGTCAAAGTGATGACTTGCAAGTCAAAAAGTCAAAATCAAATATTTTGATTTTGACTGGCAGTCATTTTTTAAAAACGTTATTTTTTTTCTCTATTTATCTGAATCTAGGCTAATTTTTTGCGCTGAATTCGAATTTTTAATCATATTTTTAACATTTCTATCATTTCTTCTGGAAAAATGCCTAAAATTATTGTTTAAGAGACACTTTCTTGAGTGTTCAAAGGTTGCCTTAAACAGTTCGAGCGCGCTCCAAGT
Organism: Acrobeloides nanus; assembly: GCA_900406225.1. Lineage (NCBI taxonomy): Eukaryota > Metazoa > Nematoda > Chromadorea > Rhabditida > Cephalobidae > Acrobeloides > Acrobeloides nanus. The sequence goes on along the minus strand of OZJO01004083.1, from coordinate 44,186 downwards.
TGAATTTATAAAGTGAGATTAATGCATGGGAAAGTTTTTTAAAGTCATTTTTATTCAAAACTCGCATACTCAAAAATTCAAAACCTTATCCGAAGCTCAATACCATCGATTTTACGCGTATTTTTTGAATTTTCTAGTCTCTCTAAAACACCCAAGATAATTTTTTTCGGCCAAAATTTCTTTCTGGCAGATGTATTTCAATATGGAGAACATTTCTAGAGTGGTTTCGAAAAAATCCGAGAAACTTCGATTTTTGAGCCATTTTACACGTGAGAGTAGAAATAAGATCGAAAAAAATTTTTTTCTCGAATTTTTTCGAAACCATGCTAGAAATGTTCTCCATATTGAAATACATCTGCAAAAAGAAATTTTGGCCGAAAAAACTTATCTTCAGTGTTTTAGAGAGGTTAGAAAATTCAAAAAATACACGTAAAATCGATGGTATTGAGCTTCGGACAAGGTTTTGAATTTTTTAGTATGCGAGTTTTGAATAAAAATGACTTTAAAAAACTTTCCCATGCATTAATCTCACTTTATAAATTCAACTTGGAGCGCGCTCGAACTGTTTTATATGAAGAAAATCTATAATTTTTATGTGAATTGCAAGTCATGACTTTTAACTTTGACTTTTAACTTTTGACTTTTTGACTTGTCCGTATAGCCATTTCATAATATTTGACTTACAAGTCAAAAAACTTGTAGGTCAAAAATTCACTTTGACTTTTAATTTCGACTTTTAACTTGTGTGCGTAGCATAGAAACTTTGACTTTTTGACTTTGACTTTTAACTTTAACTTGTGTGCGTAGCTTTAGCATAAGGCCTAAAGCCTAAGGCCTAAAGCCTAAGACCTAAGCCTAAAGCCTAAGCCTAAAGCCTAAGGCCGGCACTATTCCACTTTGGGGGGGGGGGGCCACCAACGGGGTTCCGAGTNCATAAGTCCTGGCATAGGGTGCAAAAGTCCTGGCATGATGCGACAAAAAATGTTATTTGAGAGATCTAACGTAAAAGAGTTTTTCCCCCTATGCCAGGACTTTTGCATCCTATGCCAGGACTTAGCGCCCCTTATGCCAGAACTTTTGCCCCCCCCCCCCCTGTATGTTCTTTAATAATTAGTTTGTCCTTCAAAAATTGCAAGTCATAATTTTCTCTTATTTTAATATTTTTTAGATCTATTCCATTTTGGCCCACCTCTTCAATTTTATCGATAATAACATTATCTTTTAAGTACCATATTTTGTCATNGTTGTGGGGGGGGGTGTGGACCAGAACACACGTGCACAAGGTCTTACGTCAAAATTTTCAATACTACATATTTTTTCGATTTGGCGACCTTTTTTTTGGTCAACATAACGCAAAATTCGTAGCATTGGCCGCCAGCGGCGGCCAAATACTACATATTTTTCAATTTTTTGCTGGATACTACTACATGTCTTTCGTAAACGGGAGCTTGTGTATGTGTGGACCAGAAGCCCGACAAATTGAGGATTAATAGTTGAAAAGTAGGTTGCTTGGAGCAGTATATTTATTTTTGGGAAAAAATATTTTTAAATTTGACAATCTTTTTTTTGGTAGCTTTTTTCGAGCCCATCGGGAGAGGGACCAAATGAGGGTTGTGAGTTTTTTGAAAATTCCATCTGGGGTGCTGCCCATGTATGGCCGCAAGTGCTGTATAATCTTTTTTATTTCTAATTTATGATTTTTGTGCTTTTCCCTAATTTTCTGGTATGAAGAAAAAGATAATAAAATTGACATTAACAATTAACTTTGGCGTGGATGTTTGTTTATCACTTTACGCAAATTGAATAAATTTTATTGCTTTGGAGTAATAAATTTTTGGGTTGGGCAAATTGGATAAAAATTATTGCTTTTTTAAAAGGTGAGTCGAAGAAAAAATGTCAACGAGTACATAATTTTAAAAGGATAATTATGTTTAGGAATGTGCCGTACCCAAATTTTTTTTAAATATACAAATTTCTTAATATGCAAAAAAATTTCAAGACAGACTGTTTGTGTCAAGTTTTTAATTTTTATAACAAAATTGGGGGTTATTCCATTTTAACAAAAATTTACAATATATTTACGAAAGTTTTCGCCTGATAAATATATAGGCTTAGGCTTAAGCTAGGCTTAGCTTTTAGCTTACGATAGGATTAGGCTTACGCTTAGAACTTTTTTCACCAAGATTAACATACTAAATGATTAACAAAAATAAAAAAATGTCAAAAATTGAAAAATTCTTCAAAAATTGCAAAATTTGTCAAAATTGGCAAAATTCATCACAATTGAAAAATTCATCAAAATTGCAAAATTCGTCAAAATTGAAAAATTCATGAAAATTGCAAAAATTGGCAAAATTCTTTAAAAATGGCAAAATTTGTCAAAATTGAAAAATTCCTCAAAATTGAAAAACTCATATCATTGCTGAGATAATCACGTTTGAAGTTGGCGATTTTTGAAATCTACGTATTACAATGAAAACATGAACGCAGTGAAAATTCGTCCTTAAATTAATAAAAATTGTGTATTGACGCGAAAATTCAAAATTTTTGGTATTTTTGTAGGTCGATGAAAAAAGAAAATTAAAAAAAAATTTCGCGTCAATACACAACTTTTATTGATCCGGGACGAATTTTCACTGCGTTCATGTTTTCGTTGTAATACACAAACGAAACTTCTAGCGCAATTTTCTCAAAAACTACAACGATTCAGAACATGCCGTAAAAACAAAAAATGCTCTATTTTTCATGAACTTTCCGAATATATAATTTTTTCATAGTGTTTTTTCCCTATCGAACTTCTCCTTTAAAAAGAGTTTTTTCAAGGAAGAAATTTTCCGTGCTTCGGCGCGAAAAAAACATAAGGGGATCAAGGTAATTTTTAATTTTTTTTAAAGATCGAAAAAAATCACCTTAGTCCCCTCTTATGTTTTCGCCCAAAAATATGAAAACAAAACTATTTTTGTAAAATTATTTGACGTAAAGTGATACATTCAAAAAGACTTACAGAAACTTCAACATCACAATAAATGATATTTGATGAAGCCACATAAATCTTTATCTCATATTGCCCAGGTGCAGCATTTGGCCAATTATATTGTCCACCTCCGCAGCCGGTTGTGCATGGCACAACATTTCCTGAAGAAAAAACATATATCCTTATATATAAAATCGCTTGTGTTCGTTTGTTTGTACAGGCGATTTTTTATGGTGAACTCCAAATCGTTACCAGCCTATACTACTATGTAGAGGGTGGTGAGAGGAGAAAAATGAGGAGTCGATCTACCCCCTACGGTTAATTTTTTACAGGGGGTACCCCCTTTTCCTTGAGGATTATGAGGAAAAAAACAAAGTACTGTTTTTTGGCCTTTTCAACGGAAAACACTCTAATTTCGACTATAACATTGTTTCGGCCATTGAGAATTCAAATGATGATAATATAATTTATGCACGACCACGCAGGGATGCCATGCACGTTCATGCTGTGAGCGCCAATAGGCTCGGTACTTAGTAAAAAATGATTATTTTTTTACCTTGATCGTCGATAAGCGTAACATTTCCATTGAGTTCACCTTCGTTAGTAAGAACTTGAATGTGTAAAAACTGGGATTCCGAATCCAGCGGGAAAGTGACATTTCCAGCACATGATTGTCGTAAGTAAAATACGTCAATCAATCGTGCCGCAGCAGCATCTATAGCTGGTGGTATGACCCTTGAGTTGCAAATGGCTAAACAAAATTGTTAAAAATTATTTTTTGTGTGTAAAATATATTTACGTGATTCACAAAATTGCCCAGTGAACCCAGGTTCACAGTTGATTTGTGCACCCAGGGATGCCAAAATCGATCTTTTGATTCTAGCATCTTTTTCATCCAATGGTGAATCTTCAACTGGCGCAACTACAGCATCATTTTGGCCAAAAAAGTTTTTGAACACTATAAAAACATTTTTAAAAATTCTATCATTGAAATTCTATCATCGTGACCTAGTCACGACTTGATTCGAATTGGTTGGATTATTGACACGAAAACTTGAACATTAAAAAAATTGAAAATAAATGCTTTTCATCCTCCGCACCGTTTGCAATAAAAACAGCAAAAAAAGTTTAAAATAAACATATTCTTCCTTATAAACAAAATTTGAAATTTTCAATCAGTATCACAGGTAGTGTACTGGATACGCTGCCGCCTAAAGCTTTTTGGCTAGGGTTCGAATCCCACTACCATCCAATGATTTTTGCTTTTTTCCAATTTCTTTTCAATCTTTTTTAAATTATTTTTTTTGCAATTTTGAGGTGCATCAAAAATTGATACTACTAAGGATTAGCGATCCCCCTTAACATGATTTTTTCAAAAAAATTTTTACTTTTTTTCTTTGGAAATGACCTCTCTAGGGGTAACTTTTTTACTTTTTTTCTTTTGAAATGGCCTCCCTATGGATAACTTTATGCGGAAAATTGATTGCGCATATTTTCGAACCTTGAAAATGCTTCCCTCGGGGTCAGGAAAGCATTTTCAAGATTCGAAAATGTGCACAATCGATTTCTCGCATAAAATTACTCCTAGAGAGGTCATTTCCAATGAAAAAAAGTTGAAAAAATTCACGTCTAGTGGGCTCGCTAATCCTTAGTAGTACCGAACTTTATTTTTTGAACGAACAATATTTACCATTAGCCCATTTCGAGTTGACAAAACTTGAATCCACTTTTTTGATTACAACAGTCGCTAGACAGAGTAACAGAAGTAGCCGGAGCCGCATCTTCTTGCAGAGAAGTGGCACCTAACTACTTTCGAAGACTATGAAAATATAAAAAGGAATATAAAAATTTCGTCCGGTTTCTTTTATCATCTTTCGGCTTCGCACAGCTAATTTAATTGGATTTTTATGTGCAATTTAAATGTTATTAACACCCTTGTTGCGATAATGCAAATCAATGATTCATGTTCATGTTCAAAAAAATTTATTCTATTAATTGTTAAGTTACAAGAAAGAAGTTTTGATAGAAAATTTAGTTCAACAACAATTTTTTCATTCCACCATCATTTTGAGAGGCATCTCCGCACATCGGGAATCGCCTGAAAAATTCGTTTAGTATATAACAAACAATATATTCGAACACATTTTACATTGGACATATAGAGTCAGGAAAAATGCATTGAAGCTAAAGTCAGACATCATAAAATTCATAAATATAGAGTGTTTAAAAAGTTCTGTCGCAACATTTTATACCGAATCAACATCATCAAAAACGATGTCCACTTTGGACAAATTTGTGAGTTTTTACTCACGGGGAATCGATTCCCGTTAGAATTGAGCGATGAAAATTTTTCTGTGGCCCTCTACAATGGATCTTATGGTCCAAGGTACTCAGATAATAAATAGGACAGCAGAATATATTAGGAATCGTTGAATCTTTTAGATGGTAATGATGTTATATTAGCAGAACCTGAATAAGATCTAGCGCTATGATGCTGATGCTGCACAGGAATAAGTTCCAAAATATCAAATTTATCATAACCAACATTATAGAGTTACAAATGGCCGACTCTATATTCATAAAAACAAAGTCTGGGAGCCGCTCGAAAACCTTGGGGAGCGAGATGAAATACCCATAGTAAAGTGATAGAATTTCAGGCTGTAAGATAGGGTGAAAGCTGGAAAAAATTATTTAATCTTTCCAAACTTTCGCGAGAGAAAAAATTTCGAAAAAATAATAAGAGTGCATGAGGTCGAGTGCTCGATGAACTTGATGTCATGTCGCTTAGTCGTTTAAGTGGACTTGTGTTGTACAGTGCGAGAAAATGCCTGGAATGTCCTGTCGGCATGGAAAAGACTGACATGAAGAAAGCGAGGCTAATGGAAAATTTTTTTGAATTTAGGGATATATGGGACGAGAAAAATGTGAAAAAAGTGAAATTGTGATCGGAGATCAGAAGGGGAAGGGTAGCATAAAAGGAGGTGATTCGAGAGCAGCATCCAGTGGGACTCCAAGCTAATCATGAACGCTATCAGGGAAGTGAAGCTCTTGGAATTTTTACTAGGCGCAAGCGCCAAGCTCTATCAATATAAAGTCTGGAAATTGTAGCGGTATAAAGCCTGGGCTCGAAACACCTATTGTAGGTGTTTTGAACCTAGATTTTATACTTTATTACTACGGGTGAGCATCGACTTGTCCTCAAGCTTTAGCCGAGAGAATGATGTCTGGTTTTCACTTCAATACATTTTTACTGAGTCAATGTTTGAAGTTCAGAATTTGTTAGAGTATAAGATAAAAACTCACATGCAAGTCAGATCATTGATATAGTTTGGAATGTAGATGCCGATAGGGTTGTCGATAGCAAAGTATAGGCAAGGGAAAGATGTCAATGATTCCAAGTTGGCTTTGTAACCAGGATCCTAAGATTTACAGCTTTTTGGCAATTTTACAAATAGCTTACATAATAAGTGTTGTTATATCCAACAACAGAAAAGCCGAAAGTTCCACTTCTTACCAAAGAATGCACGTCGTTAGCTGGATCACCACCTTCGGTTTGTCTGAAAATAATTTATTTAGACTTTTTTATGTTAGCTGGATGTTCATTAGGGATGGAAAACAGCGAGCAATCCCAGATTGACACTTCACTTCCTTCCTTTGTTAGCCTTACCCGGCATTAATAGTAGCATAAATAGCCAAGTGCCGAACATTTGGGTTTTGAGTTGGGTTTCGATAGCCAGAAGTAGGGCTATTGACTAGTTGTTGAAGGATACTGATTGCAGATGGTAGATTTTGTCCATAGTCATTCTGTTGAACTACATTTATGAGCAAGTCGGCGCTTGTCTTCCCGTTTGAATCCGCAAAAGAATTTATAAGTTTGGTGTTGCCCGATGCATTGCCAGCAACAGAAATGATGGCTACTTGAGTTCCAGTTGAGCTAAATTTGCCACCTGCTGGGTAATATGCACCCAATGCTCTGGATAGGGCATATGTGAACTAAAAAAGGCTTATTTATAACGGTACATTCATAGAAAATGTGTAGCATAGCAGGAAAAATTTGTTGTGAAATCTGATATGTAGGGTTTAGGTGGTTCCAAAAATTTTATCGAAGAATGTATCGACATGGTTATATTTTTTGCTCGATTTTTTCAATGTAAGAAGAAATAAAATTTTGAATTGAATAGATAATAGTATCAGCCACTTGTCAACTTACATCAGCCCAAACTGTAGCTCCATACGCAACTGACTTCATACTAACATCCAAAAGAAGAGCAATGTCATATGTTAACTCAGTGGTATCACAACGTGGTTGAGGTGCTAAAATTTTTTATGCCTTTATTTTTTAGCCGAAGCTGGTTTAAAGGACCAGTCCAGTCAGTTACAACCATACGAAAAAATGATATATTCGAAAAGATCATGAAAAATGGAGCATTGTTTGTTTTTACGGCATGTTTTGAATCGTTGTAGTTTTCGAGATAATTGTGTTTGAAATTTTGAATTGTTACAAGTGTGATGGAAGTTTTTATACATATATTTTATGTTTACATGTAATTTTCGCAAAGCATCGCGAACAGGAGGCGGTCTCAAAAACATCTCTTTTAATCTAGCTCGCAGGATAGCTTCGTGTTTGGACCTCCTGATTGCTATGTGGCGCCACACTCAATTTATGGCAATAAAATATTTTGCGTAGTTTTTGTACTTCCATACAAAACATTCCATCACACAAGCTCTTCGTTGTAATACACCAACTTTTTGAATTTTTTGCGGAAAAATCGATTTTTGCATCAATTTTTTAAATTTTTATAAAATGAACATTATCCAATTTTTTATGGCTAAATGAGATGAACAAAATGACACCAAAATTATCCAATTTGAACATTATTTTGGGTTTTGAAACGAAAACATGAATCAGGGTTTTCGTTTCAATAACCCAAAATAATGCTCAAATTGGATAATTTTGGTGTCATTTTGTTCGTCTCATTTATCTATACAAATTGCTAGAATGTTCATTTTATAAAAATTTAAAAAATTGATGCAAAATCGATTTTCCCACAAAAAATTCAAAAAAGTTTGTGTATTACAGCGAAGAGCTTGTAAAAAATTCAAACGCAATTATCTCAAAAACTACAACGATTCAGAACATGCCGTGAAAACAAAAAATGCTCCATTTTTCATGATCTTTTCGAATATATCATTTTTTCATATGGTTGTAACTGATTGGACTAGTCCTTTAAAGCTAAAATTGTTCAGAAAAATATACTGCCAGTCATAAAGATAATTTCTGAACAACCTACGTATACTTATTTAGCCAACATCATTTCCAAAAAATCTTACGTGGTGGCGGAGGCCGTGTGAAAACACATTGCACTGGTATATTCCGAAGGAAGTTCTGACCATTTTGATCGATACCAGAAACAGATAAAACATAGACTCCAAAATCGCATTGCCATGATGATGGTGCCCACCATTCATAGTTACAACCAACACGATACAATAGCTCCGAAGAGAACAGAACAGCATCTCCTCTAGTCCCATAGATTTGCACATAGTTTAGCGTTCCATTGCCAAGGTTATTGGCATGGAGGACGATTCCATTTTGGACATTATTCGATTCTGGCAAAGGATAGATTGGACTGTCTTTGGTAGCGCCATGTAGTACTGCGTTGGTTTCATCGGTGAACCCAGCAAATACTTCGATTGTTGAGCGGAGACGAACCGTAAGCACACAAGTTTCTGCAGCTGCTTTAACTTCTAGCTTCCAGGTCCCTGGTGGGTTGGTCAATTGGTTTTTGTACTAAAAGTGATTGAAATTTTTTTTAAATGGGGTAAAAAATTACATCGAAAGAAGCAAAATAGGTATAATCATAAAGGGCATATCCATCAGGCAAAGGCACTATTGTTCCTAAAAAAGAAATTTTATACGTTTTACAGTCTATATCGAACCCGCGCCCTATAAGTGAAGGCTGAGCACGTTAACCAATCGGCCATGGGTCAACCCCCCCCCCCAAACCATGGTATAGTACTCTTTTTGAAGCGCTCGGCGAGCTGAATCGATTAGAGAAAGTATTAAAAATTTTGACCCTTGCCTGCACCTTTTTCCTTTTAGTGCGTCGTGGCAAATGTCTGGTGTTCTAACCACTTGACTAGGGGGTCAAAAATGTATGAAACAGACTATACTTACTATTTGCATCGGTTATAGTAAGCGAAATCGTTCTTGATGAAGCTCCGGTATATGAAACAGTGAACGACTGAGTTCCAGAATCAATAGGGAAGTATATGGTTTCATCGGAACAGTTTCTAACGATGATGGTGCCGAGATGCGCTGTGCGATACAATGTTGGTAGGTAGTAGGGCAGAAGATTGGCAACAACTGATTTTCCGGTCGAGTAGAAGAAATCACCACCAGTCATCTGTGCAATTAGGTACAAGGCTGTAGTTTCGGGCGATCGGTAGCTGAAATTTCCACAAGGGGCTGCTTTGTCAACGATAATGACGTTGACCTAAAAAAGATATTTTTTATGGAAGAAACTAAAATGGAATCTGGGCCGGACCCGGGGCCCACAGGGGGTGGTCATGGGTCTCTCATTTCTAAAATGTAAAAAAATTTTGGCTCAAAAATTGCAAAAAATATTTGGAGATGCCGGTGATCGAAACCGGGGCCTCTCGCATGCGAAGCGAGCGCTCTACCACTGAGCTACATCCCCTGCAAATAAGATCACATTTAATTTCTACTACAATATAGCATAGGCAGTTTTTGAAAAGCGATCGGACAGTTGCATACTCTCCCTTGTTAATCCATTTCCGCTATAACCGATCTCAAGGCTCTGAGAGCCAGATCGGTACAAGGAAGGTCCATGGGCCTACAAGTGCCGTATTTAGGGGGGAGGGGTAAGGGAAATTTTTGCTCAAAATTTGAATTTTTGAGAAAAACTTACCGTTGTTCGCTTAGCTTGAGCATTATCATGCACCTCTTGTAAAAGAGGATAATCCATAACATTCGATGCCGTAATAATGAGCACAATCGAGTTTTGACCCTTGAACTGTTGCATGTTAAGCGTATTATTTAGCACACGCATAATCGGTCGAGGACAATTTGTGCCACTTGCGCACTGGCCCGATGCTCCATTTGCACTAGGGCAACCATTAAACGTAGTGATATTGTTTATGGACGCGTTGATAGCGTCAAAAGTATTGGACACCACTGGAGGGTACCAATATTGCTCATTCGATGCCGAGTCGAATGGATAGAGAATGTAGTTGGCGATCCATTGGGTTGAAGTCACATTGTTTAAGATAACGTTGCCAATGATTTTGGCAAGGTTATTGCGAAGGTAGAATAGGGCGCTGCCGGTGCTGGAACTAGTTTCCAAGAGGATGGCTAGCGTGATACCGGTGTCGTTGAAAGTGATTCGTTGTGTGTCTTGACATCTCGCATATTGACAATTTGGTCCTTAAAAAACATTCATTTTTTACATTCTATCCGATGTAGTGATCATAGGAAGTAGGATCGGAATTTTTTCATCGAAACCGGGATTCAATAATCGGGATCCCGCAATCTCGACATAGATGAAAAGGGGTGTAGAAAATGCCATAGCTAAGGGGGCAAGTTTTTCACCAAAATTTCATATTTTTTTCAATAAAAATATCCATTTTTTCAATTTTTACATCTTTTTTTCATCAAAAATAGTCAATTCTCTACGCAAAAGTGGTCGACCCCCTTCCCCGCACGGGAGTTGATGGGGAGGAGTAATGATGATACAAATAGAGACCCTGCAACCCTCTGTTTCTACCGTACCTCCAAAATCTGAAGGACATTGACATTGCCCATTAGCCAATTGTCCACCATTCAAGCAACTTGGAGTGTTGCAACTTTGCCCTTCCCAGTACTGTTCACAATTACACACTCCATTATACAAATACCCATGGGTACAATGCGCAGTTGCTGTACAATAAGTTGAAGCGAAACGCTCGAACAGGTTGCCAAATTGATCGATGCCAGAGAATTTAATGAAGAACGAGGATTTGGCTGTCGTATTGCCGTAACCGGGACAAGCAAAGTTTTGAGAAATCGATGTGTAACTACAATAGCGGCGATCCTGGAAGGTGGCAGTAGCGTACAATTGTCGATCAGCGCCATAGATGAGTGCGTAGTTGAGATGACCATCGGTTTTGTCAATGACGTTATTGGCATCCAATGGTTCAAGGCCATTTGTGTGGGCGGCAATTTCGTTACCAGTTGATTGAAGTTCACCTATAATAAAAGGATTTTTGAAATAGGAACAAGTTTAAAAATATTTGATAATAAATTGAATTTTACTTTTTTATATATGCTTAGGCTAGACTTAAATTAGGCGTAGGCTTGGGCTTAGGCTTAGGCTTAGATTTAGGCTTAGGTTTGGGCTTGGGCTTAGGCTTAGGCTTAGGTTTAGGTTTAGGATTACGCTTAGTTTTAGTATTAGGCTTAAGTTTAGTCTTAGGCTTGGGCTTAGGCTTAGATTTAGGCTTAGGTTTGGGCTTGGGCTTAGGCTTAGATTTAGGCTTGGGCTTGGTCTTAGTCTTAGTCTTAGGCTTAGGTTTAGGTTTGGGTTTAGGCTTAGATTTAGGCTTAGACTTGGGCGTATGTTTAGGCTTAGGATTACGCTTAGGTTTAGGATTAAGCTTGGGCTTAGTCTTAGGCTTGGGCTTAGGTTTAAGCTTGGGCTTTTTTAGCTCATCCTGTATATTTAATGCTTACCCCAATTAACCGGATAGTCACTATGAATATCTAGCGTATAGCCCCAGAAGACTTGAATTTCACTTTGAATCCTAACTTCAAAGAAGCATGGTTCCGAATAGTTAGACTTGATTTGAAGCTGCCAAATTCCTGCTGGCAATCGATTCTGATCCGGATCTCTCGGCTGAATCGTCTGGCCATATTTGTGCTTTTGACACTCAAACTGATAGCCGGTATCATTACAACTGGTAGTGAACCATTTGAGGCCAGTGCCATCTTTTTTTGCAACTACACAGTCTTTGCCAGAACCAGCAGCAGATGGTTCACCGGTTGCCCAGTTAGTGTAAGAGCCATTTACGAGTGTTAGGTTGGAGAAACGAGGACTATCCCACTGGAAAGTGTTTGTTCCGGGGAAACGGTACAGGCCGATCCAAGATGAAGTTTGACCGAACTGTTGTTCAAGCCAAGCTTGGTCATCTGATGTGAGGACATTGAATAAGAATGATTCATCGAGGTTGTGGCATGAATCTCTTGCTCGATTCCTAAAAATTTTAAAGTGATTCATAAAGGATTGAGGTTAAAAACATGTGCACTACTGAAATTTCGATTCTTAGTGAGCGAGAAAAAATTGGAGGGAGTGACACAACATGTTTAGCTTGCAAATTACCATGTATAATTTCCATAAGTATTTTGAACAATATAGCAAAATTGTCCATGAGGCGACCATGACGGACCTTCACATGGGATGATATACTGCACCACATTCAAGTAGTCATCCTGATCGATTTGATTGTAGTAATAAGCAACATTCTGGGCAGTCGACGGCGGTGTCACTGTTATTTGAGCCCCATGTCCTGTCACTGTAACTATGAAAGATTGAGACCATGCATCAACCGGAACAGCATAATTGATTCCACTGTTACAAGTCATTGTTTCTCCACCTGCCACAAGTCCGGAACGATGGAAGGTCGGTATGACTTGGAGCAATCGTCCGGCGTTTTTGGTGTAGTAGATCATACCAGCGGTGTCGCGAACCAAATAGCGCATCCAGTCACTTGGTCCTTGGTTTGGATTAGGCGCACCACATAAACTGTAATTGGTGACAACAAAGTTCACAGCGGCTTTGACGTCTTGAGCAGCAAATAGTGCACCGTAATATGCGGTTGTATCATTGGAGAAATCGGAATCGGTGAAGACGTAGACATACGAATTGGGTAGATTGTTTGTTCCAAAATCATTGACAGCCAGCAAGACGCCCATAGAAATTTGGCCAGTGCAATTCTTAAAATATTTTTCATGAGAAGAATATTGGTAAGAAAGAAAAATAGTCTCCCGGTTCTTTATTTTGATAATTGATTTGTATGTTTTTGCCGTTTTTTCAGCCTAATTTTGAGTCAGAACATTTTACGAACCCTGATGACCCCCTCCCAAAGAGTTTTTTCAACGCTCGAAAGCATCATATTTATAGACTGACCCAATAAAAACTAATATTTTTAAACAATCTTACATTAGGATCTGCAATAGGTTGATTTTGCGAAATAGCAACCAAACTTTGTATCCCTTGAATAAATCGCTCAAACTGATATGATGGAACTGTTAAAACTTTTTGAGCACCTAAATTTTTTATTGATTAACCTGCCCCATAAACAAAATCTTACCAAGTTGATTAAACCAGATCAGTGTATAGTATGAAATATATCTAAAACCATCAGCATTGATCAAATCTCGGACCAGTGGCAAAGCTTGATTGGCAATATCTTGAATGGTGCTGGTCATCGTATTCCTTACATTAATAACGAATGCCAAGCCTCGGTCATTGTTGCCGAAGTAAACTCCCTGATTGGCCCCATTACACACCAAATACTCGCAATATTGACCGATTGTTAGTGAGGCGCAAGTACAATAATCACCATTCGATGTTCCGTTGTTTTCACATTTAATAGTGGTACAAGTCGGGCCAGTCCAATGTGGGGTGCAAATACAGACGGATGAGTTGTAGGGGCTGGGAGCACCGCCGTTGTAGCATTGACCGTTGGGTGGTTGAGTAGGGTATACCGATGGAGCACAGTATGATGTCCAACTTCGTTGGATTGGGAAGCCAAATTCGTCATCAGCAAATACCTAAAGGGCTTATGTAAAAATCGGATTGTGAAAAAATGGTATACATTGACGAGATATCGTTGTTCCGGTTGATTGCATATAAATCCACCGAAATACAAATGGAATGAGCAACCATCACGCCAGATGCCTTAAAAATTAAAAAAATAAACTTTGTTGGGTTTTACGCAGGGGGACAAGGGGGTTTATAGACCCCCGAAAACTTTGATCAATTGAGGAAAAATTTTTTAATTTGAAGGAAAAACTCTACAAAGGTCAAAAGTTATCGCAATTTTACTAAAAAAAGCCAAAAAATCAAATTCTTGCAAAATAGAGTGCGTAATGAAACGAAAACATGCGGAAAAATGCACTATTGTACATGATCGCCTTTGCAAAAAAACGTATCAAAAATTCATCCAATTTCACGGAGATATCGCATTTTTACTGAATCCCGGAACTCCCAAAAAATCTTTTTTTGGGGTCCCGAGATTCAGTTTTTTAGCCCCACCTTGTAATTTTTTCTTTACCTGAAGAATAATAGACCGGCACATTTGCCATCAGATTATAGTCCCATGTATTAATTTGTATTTCTGCAAACAGCCTGAATGGATCAATTTCTCGCCCACCAAAACCATTGAAATGCACGACCATATGCGAACTGATTCCATTAACAGGATCAGGTAAGGTCATATCTTCCAGCAAACGCAGCGAAGCACCAACCCACATATCATATACTGGCGAATCCGGTAGAGACTGAGAGACGACACGGAAAAAGCATGGGGCATTCGTTCCACCACCGGTTGCTTGGATGAAGTAGAGGTATTCACCGGGAAGGTTGTCAACAAAGTCCCAAATGTAGTTCCTTCCATCGCTAACAACGCTTATAAGTTGTGACGAGTTTAAGACGTTCCATGCGGGATCGGTGACGGTTAGAACGAGATTGCCTAAATTTTTAAGTTTAACTCATGAATATCTGTATGGGGAATACTCTCCCGGCCCCGTAGGAAGGATTGCCAGACTTTGTAAAAAAGCATCTAGGCACGGGCCTTCAAAGCCCCAAGGGGTCCGTGGCCCAGGCCTTCCCACCTCTCTATAAAAGGCCGAGACCTGGGCATGCCTCCCCCCATATTATCCCATGAGCTTTGGGAGCCCAAACATGGATTTTGGAAGGCATAGTCCTCATAAACCCTGGCCTCTTGGGGGCCCTTCACCTCCTGTGCACCTATGATCTCATGGATAATTGCTGAACAAGCGCTCGCTCCTCCTTCTTCCGCTCGCTCCAAATCCTTGTCTTATTTATAAGCAATCATTACCCGTAATCGGGGCAGTTTTTACCTACAGTCCTCGGACGGTTTCAACATCTCTACTATCGTATATTTTACATCGTGTATTGTATATTTTGTGGTTGCTAATACCTATTTATATCGGACATCTCACACTGCAGCAACCTACAAAAACTTGCCACTCGGGGTGGGGGCAAGAACCGAAGGGCCCGTGCCCCATGCGTTCTGGGTCTAGGAAGCCCAGACTGAGGGGCCAGATTTGATGCTAGACACATTTCGATTCTGGTCTTGATCCTTACTTCCAGTTGCCAAAATTGAGATCGAATTAGCACTTCTATCCACAATAAAACTCGCACGATTTGCCATATTGCATTTTACCATCTCATTCATCGTAATATAGTTGGCATGATAGGTGGTCCGAATGATTGTTTGTTGGAACGCATATGCATAGTTTGCATTGCTTGGTGTAAACAAAAGCCCTCCCGACAGCAACGAAATATCCTGCACAGTTCTATACCCACGGGAATTCGGATCAGTTTGATTGTAGCATTCAGTTGAGTTATCCGTTAGGAAGAAGGTATAAATCGGAAGCTTTCTGTAGGCATTTGGCGAGATAACATCCAAGTAGTTGGCGGAATCATCCGCGGCCACATCCGTGAAGAGGAAAATCGGAGATTTGTGGTAGAGTACGAGAGCTTGAGCGAAGACATTGGCAAGTGCGGCAACATCACTGTCTCGGCAAGCGTGAGTTCTAACTGGCAAAACGGAAAGTGCTATTAAGAAAGAGTTGTATTCATCAGGTCCATACTCATGTTGAAGGACATCTAAAAAATTTTTTCATGGATTTTCAATCGCCTCATAGCCTACCATTATCTCCAAATGTAGTAATTATATAGTTACTAAACACATCAGTGCTGCCATAGTAACCATTTCTCGTCAGGTTTATAGCTTGGATAATATTCGGGAGTTGGTTGATAATCGCTTGACTTTGACGAATCACAACGACAAGTGATTTCTTTTCGGTGTAATAGCTATCTGGGAATTGTTCAATACATTGGACTAAAAAAATTATTTTATGCGAATTTTGGAGGCAGCTTCCTGGTATACACAATAATGGGATGGAACGAAAATAGCAAAAAATACCATAAAAATTGCCTGAATCAGGGTCAGGGAAGTGTTTTCACGCTCTGAAAATGGTTGCAATCGATTCCCCGCATAAAATTACCCTAGAAAGTTATTTTAAAAAATTTCCGACCGAGATCCGGCCTCGATCTGCATCCCCTTTAAAAGAGCTGAGATCTGGAGAAAAAATCGCCCCGTTCTTGTCGTCCTGTTCGATCGTCCCCTTCTTGTCGTCCTGTTCGATTGTCCCGTTCTTGTCGTCCCGTTCGATAGCCCCGTTTTTGTGTCCCATTCCTGTTCATCCCGTCGATTCGTTCCGTTATTGTGTATGCCAGCTTCCTTACTATCTTGGCAATAGAGCCCGCTGTAGCCTGCTGGACACATACAAACATCGCTTCCCATTGTTGGAGTTCCTCCATTCATACACAAAGCATATTGACATGTGTCTCCAGTGAAAAATTCTCGACAATAACAAACGGTTTGACCATTGGATTGTGTGAGTAATATACCGTTGTTTTGACAGAATGTTGGCCCAGTTGTGTTGGATGGTGGTGTTGTGGGTGGAGGAGGGGATGTCGGAGCTTCTAAAGTTTACATTTCACCGTGTTGACTAATTGGTTTGTTAGGCGTGGGGAGGAGTCTTTTTGTTTTGGGCGGGGGCAGTGGTGTAAGGAAGGGGTACAGTATTTTTTACATAAAAACTTACGGGCGCAAGCAAATGAGTCAGTTCGTCTCCAAAGATATCCATTATTATCAACTCCCTCGACAACCCAGCGATAGCTGATCGCTTGTGGATCGCATGTGAATTCACCCGCATAGTATTCATATGCACAGCCATATCTAGGCTGAAGTCGAGCAAGATATCGAGTGTGGTCGCGACTATTTTCATAAATGTAAATGGCATTGATGGCTAAAAAATCAGTTTCACTACGTTGCAATCTATTTTAGGAAATTTACTTCCAGGTGCGACCAACGAATATGGGTGTGCGATAAGATATTGTGGTATATTGTAAGCAAGGCCTGGTTCGAAAGCGTCTTCTGTGGGTCTACGAACGAATCCGACGGCGGCAGTTAGTTCAGTTTCGGTCTAAAATTTTTTATTTTTTAAGACTTTTTTATTTTTGGCCATGCTCTTGATGTTTTAAAAATTACTCTGTAATAAAATTTGTATTAACAATTAAATTATTGGTGATATTTGCTTTTATCACTTTACATTAATTGAGAATAATTTTTACGACTTTTACAATTGGATTATAAATTTATGGCCTAACAAAAAAGGGGACCGACACAAAAATTCCATGACATAAAAATTGTGCAAAATTGTTTACTCGATAGTTTTTGAAACAGCTTTTTGTTAAATAATTTTTGCTCAATTGTAAGAAATTTTGGGGCAAGTTCCTCTGGTTCCCGCCACGTTGACTAAACTCGGTAAAAAAATTTTTTTATTTCTTCCGGAGATTACCCATTTAGGGGTAATTTTATGCGAAAAATCGATTGTGCGCACTTCCGCAACCTGAAAACCGCAGAAAAATGGTGAAAATTTGCCAAAACGACCACACAGGGATGCATGAGGGGATATTTGTTTATTTCTCGAGAAAATCGAATTGCAATCCCATGCATTCCTGCGTGGTCGTTTTTGGAATTTTCATAATTTTTCTGCGGTTTTCAGGTTGCGAGAGTGCGCGCAATCAATTTTTCGCATAAAATTGCCCCTAAATGAGTAATCTTCGGAAGAAAATAAAAATTTTTTTGCCAAGTTTAGTCAACGTTAAGTGACGGGAACCAGGGGAACTTGCTCCGGAATTTGTGACTTTCTCAAATTGATAAAAAATTATACGAACCTCGATCGTAACATCACAAAAGATTGTATTTGGTGAATCGGATGCAACTTTCAGAGCATATTGACCTGGAGGCGGTAAGCGCCACAAATAGATGTTGCCATTAGCAATAGTGGGGATTAACACAATGCCTATAAAAAAAAATTTTTACCCCTCAAACTATGACAAAATTTTACCTTTGTCATTGATTAGGATGAGATTCGGGTTACCCGTATCCATATTAACTTGAATAACCAAATTTCTGGAGTCTGAGTCGAGTGGAAAAGTGACATTTCCCGAACATCCTTGGCGTAGGGAAAACTCATCGATTTTTTTATATTGATTACTGTTCACTGGTTGCAATTGACCGGGATAAAAACAAATTGCTAAAAGTTTTAAAAAATTACAACCAGTATATAAATTTAAGAGTTACGTGATTCACAAAATTGTCCAGTGTACCCTGGCTCACAGTTGATTTGTGCACCTAGGGATGCAAAAATCGATCTTTTGACTCTAGCATCTTTTTCGTCCAAAGGAGAATCGTTCACTGGCACAACTTTGTCTTTCGGTCCGAAAAATGACTTGAACACTAAAAATTTTCTTAGTTAAAGGGGTAACAATCGGAGCCCGTTCTCCGAAAAAATTTTTTTTGAAAATTTTTGTAAAAGATACATTCTTAGAGGTAATTTTATTAATTTTATGCAAGAAATCGATTCCGCGATTCCCGAAGCATGAAAACGCTTCCTTGATCCTGATTCAGGAAATGGGGTGAGTGTATTGAAGCGAAAATCAAAATTTTCGGATTTTTATGAGAAAATCGTCGATTCTTAGGTTTTTCTATGGAACCTAAGAAGATTCTTAGGTTTTCCACCGGAAATCGATTTCGCACACTCCCAAACCATGAAAGCGCTTCCTTGACCATGTTTCACGGCCAGTAAATGCTTTCTCCCATACATGAACAACCCCCTGTGACCCTAGACCCCAAAATACGAAAGGTCCGAAACATAAGGGTCCCCTTATGTTTTTTTCAAGACCCCTTATGACGACTACGTACGAAGTCCTTAAAAATCGTGAAATACGACCACTTCGTACGAAGTCTCTTTACAAACTCGAATTACGAAATGGTATTTATCGTAAGGGGGGACTCTTATGTTTTTTTCAAGATTTTTGACCCCTTACGACGAATAGGGTGTGACTTCCACACCCTTGTTCACGTATGCTTTCTCTCTAAAAACCGAAGAATCGACGGTTTTCTCATATGTTTGATTTCGCTTCAATACACCGATTCCTTGCCTGAATAAGGGTCAAGGAAGCGCTTTCACGGTTCAGGAGTGCGTGCAATCGATTCCCCGCCTAGAAAAACCTAAGAATCGATGGTTTTCTCATAAAAATCCGAAAATTTTTGATTTTCGCTTAAATACACCTACCCCATTTGCTGAATCAGGATCAAGGAAGAGTTTTCATGCTTCGGGAATGCGCGGAATCGATTTCTTGCATAAAATTACCCCTAGGAATGTATTTTTTACAAAAAATTTTCGGAGAACGGGCTCCGATTGTTACCCCCTTAAAGCCTGTTTCACGGAGTGGTTCCAAAAAGCGTCGGAAGTATAGCCTAGTGGATAGCATCTTAGACTTCGAATTTGAAGATCCGGGTTCAATTCCGCTCGGAGCCAAATCTTTTTGCATCGTCCAAAATTGATGAAAATTTTTACCTGAGAGTAATTTTATGCGAAAAACACGATGGTGATATTATTTAAACTTTAGCAAAAAAGATGGTTCCTGCTTGAAAAACATTAAGATCTAAGTAAAAATAGGGATTGAACACGGGTCTTCAAACTTAAAGTCTGTGATGCTATCCACTAGGCAATGCTCCCTGCCTTCCCCAAAGTTGATGATCAAAAATGTCGCAAAACTATTTTTTCAACTAAAGTTGCCAAAAAAATTTTTTGGAGAGGGAGGGGGTAAAGTGAGAAAATTTAAATTTTTGTGGTAAAGGAGTCCATTTCTAGACCCCCTGCTCATATATGAGCTAATCTATGCTTTTTTACCATTAGTCCATTTCGAACCAATAAAACTTGAATCAGCTTGTTTGACTACAATAGCAGCGAGACAAAGCACGAGAAGCAGCCGGAGCCGCATCTTCACTAAAACCCAAATAAAATTGGACTACAACTACTGCAAATGGAGGCTCTCGTAAATTTTCTTTATTGCTTGTTATCAGAATTATTGGCTTTTCACAGCTACCTAATTGGTTTTTATGATCCACTTAATTGATAACACACCTATCGCATTTGGATGGCATTTTAACGGCAAGGGCGATACCTTTCTAAACGTTTTTGAGATGCATCTTTGGTTGAGATGTATTTGCGGAAAAATGAGATGTTTGCTACTGCTCGACATTAGCATAAAAGGGAAAATCATTTCCATTGATTTTATGACATTTTTAAACACACTGTAACAAAACCCAGCCAGCCCCAATGAAATTGATAGGGGTCAAGTCGCGAATCGCAAAAAAAGTTTGAGAACAAGGCGTAAAGCACAAAAAATTGTTTAACTCTGAATGAAAAAAACTGCTCTTAGCGTGAAGTAGCGCCTCAATTCGAAAAATTGCGCAAAAAACATATTTTTCTGAGCATTTTAAGCTTAAAGGAGGGTCCAGATTATGGTCGAGTAGAAAACTTTTAAAAATTTTTTTAACAAATGATCCTTTAGGGGTAATTTTATGCGAAAAATCGATTACGCGCATTCCCGAAGCGTGGAAATACTTCCTTGACCCTAATTCAAAGAAGGGGTCGGTGTATTGAAGCGAAAATCAAGCATTTCGGATTTTCGCTTCAATACACCGATCCCTTCCCTGAATCAGGGTTAAGGAAGCATTTTCACGCTTCGGGAATGTGCGCAATTGATTCCCCGCCTAGAAAAACCTAAGAATCGACGGTTTTCTTATAAAAATCCGAAAATGTTTGATTTTCGTTGTAATACACAGATTTCAAAAATCGCCAACTTCACACGTGATTATCTCGACAACGATAACGATTCAACACATGCCGTAAAAACAAAGAATGATCCATTTTTCATGAACTTTCTGAATATATCATTTTTTCTATGGCTGAATTTGAAATTGAATCTATTTTGCTAAAAGAACTATTTTCTATTTCTGATGAAGGGTCGAATGTAAAGAAGAGCCTATCAAAAAATCAAGATTTTCCATTTTTGTATTTCTGATCTTTGTGTAGGAAAACCCCTATAGGATTATCTTATGTTTTTTGAGAAAAATCAGCTCTTTTTGGGGGTAGTGTCCCTCCATGCCAGATCTCCCAGCTACGTCTTTGGGTGCGTTTCTAAGTTGAACCGTACGGATCCGTACTGATCACTGTCAACCGTGAACCGTAGTCCCGTATGGGTGGGCTACGGGGAGCTGTACTGTTCACGATTGACAGTGATCAGTACCGATCCGTACAGTTCAACTTAGGAACGCACCTTTTGCCCCCCCCCCCCCAATATCATGTGTGTTAGTAACCCTGATGAATAATCCTGGCTACGTCTATGACACCCACTAGTTGTTTCAGTGCTTTATTTTTTCCAGTTCATTTTTATGTGTGGAAATTTCCTTCAAATGCAGAATGTCAAGAAAAAAAAATCGCCAATGTGTTATTAAAAGTGTGCATTAGACAGTGATTCATTGACATTTGTTGAAAATTTAAAACTATTCACACTATTTGTAACTGAATGTTTGAACAAAAATTGCTCTTAAATATGAAAATTATTGTCTTGATTAGTTCAATTTTTATAATCCAAGTAATTGGCGAGTATGAAACGGGCGGGCAAAATCCCAAATTTCAACTTCCGCCACTACACGTAGATTCAGTTTGCAAGTGGATTGGTCGAGCACCATTTTGCCTTGGCTCGTGCAACAATGAATATCCTGTAGAGATGGCAAGTGTTGGAAGTAGGTTTTTTGTTTAAGTTTTTATTCCTTACAAAAATCGAATTTTGACTATATAAATAAATTTTCCGAGAAAAATGATGTTTTACAATGTTGTTTCTCATCAAATTTCGCGTTGAAATAACATCGGTGATGGGTTTTTGTAGGTCAAGAAAAAAGGCCATTTTAAGAAATTTCCCAAGTTTGGTCCCCCTGGGCGATTCATTTCTTTCCTGCGGTAAAAAAAATTATGGAGCTGTACGGTTTGGGGGCGCACTTAAAAGAAGGTGATATTTATGAACTAATCCAAGAAAAAATTTTAAGCGAAATTAATTGCGCGCATCGCCAAAGCGTGAAAATGCTTCTCTGACCCTGATTCAGGGAAAAATTGGGTTTTTGAAGCGAAAATTATCATTGTTCGCTTCAAAAACACAATTTTTCCCTGAATCAGGGAAGCATTTTCACGCTTCGGTGATCAATTTCTCGCATGATTTTACCCCTAAAAATGATCTTTTTAGGAAAATTTTTTTCTTGGATTAGTCCATAAATGTCACCCCCTTTAACATGGCTCCAAAGGCCAAAGTAAAAAACGTTAAAATTTTTATAGAAACACACCCCCTATGGGTAAAAATTGACGCGGAACACGCTGGTGCTATTATTTTTACTCCAAAATAATCAAAAACCGATAAATTTTCACATTTTTGATTTCAAATTTTTTATCTAACTAAATAAAGAAAAAATGAAAAAGCGAAAGTGAATAATGGTTGAGAAATAGAATGTGAAAATTCATTGGTTTTCGATGATCTTGGAGTGAAAAGAATAGCACCAGCGTGTTCCGCGTCAATTTTATCCCTAGGGGGTGTGTTTCTATAAAAATTTTAACGTTTTTTACTTTGGCCTTTGGAGTCACGTTAAGTGCGTCCCCCAGGCGGTACAGCTCCAAAATTACTTCAGATTCGAGTTCCCATGTCTAAAAACCCCGAGTAAAAAAATCAGCCGATTTTGAGAACTTTTTGAAAAATTTTTTCAAAAATTTGATACAAAATTAGATATTCCGATACAACTTGCAGTATTGAAATTTTAGCATGCAGTGAAACTCGGCTGCCCTGCAATGAAGTAAGCTTTGGACAAGATTGTTGGTTTGGTACTACTAAATCATATTGTTGTCCCTCGCCTGCTTCAGACCTCAACCGTGTTATGAAATCAATGTTTAAGAATCTATAATCATTTTAACATGCATCATCTTGATATCAAAAATATTTGTTAATTTGTAATAACCTTATTTTTAATTAAAGTAAAATTTAAATAAAGATATTTCAGTATTTAAAGGACCAGTCCAGTCAGATACAACCATATGAAAAAATGATATCTTCGGAAAGGTCATGAAAAATTGAGCAGTTTTTGTTTTTACGGCATCCTCTGAATCGTTTTCCCCATCGAGAAAAATGCATTTGAAAATATGAATTCGTGTAAATGTTTTCGTTGTAATAATCACACTTTTGTGAACTTTTTTGTTTTAAAATCGAGAACAAATAGCATCAATCGACAGAGAATTTTATGCTGAACAACTTTGCTAATTGAAGTTTGCGTAAAAAATTATTTTCTCCAATCAAAAATGCAAAATAAATTTAAATTCATGCAGGGTTTTCGTTTCAATATTAAAAAAGTCAAAAATTGAAACTTATTTTGCATTTTTGATCGGAGAAAATAATTTTTTACGCAAACTTCAATTAGCAAAGTTGTTCAGCATAAAATTCTCATTCGAGTCATGCTATTTTTTCACGATTTTTCCGCAAAAAATTCAAAAAATTTGATTATTAAAACGAAAACATCATTGATTTGCACTATCACAACAAGAGTGTTAATAACATTTAAATTGCACATAAAATCCAAGCGTTTTCTGAGCCAAATCAAACGCAGATTCCCGAGTCGTGAAAATGCTTCCCTGATTCAGGGAAAAGTTTGACGTACTGAAACGAATCTGGACTAAAATTCTATTTTTCTCCAAAAACCGGCTATCTATAGGGTTTTCTAGGCGGGGAATCCATTGAGCGCATTGCCAATGCATGAAAATCCTTGCATGACCTGATTAGAGAAATCGAATTTTTGAAGCTTTTTAGGGAAAAACCCCTCCTTTGGGTAACTTCCAGTGGCCAAACTCAAAAAATTTCTTTAGATTCGAGGATCACTTTACGACAAACATTTTTTTACAAATAACTTTTTAATTTTACGACAAAATTTTTATGCCAAATTGTTCCTTGCAGCGAAAAATCGATTTCTGAAGAATGCAGCCTAAGCCTAGCTAAGCCTAAGTCTTAAGCCCAGGCATTTTTTTCGACCATCGTTTTCCATGATCTTGGTATCGTTGGATAGCTCTGATTATGGACTATCCAACGACACCAAGATCATGGAAAACGATGGTCGGAATCAAAAGTTATACTCAAAATAAGAAAGAGATAAAAATCTCGAAAATGCGGTTTTTTATTTTTACCACCCTGTAATATAAAAATAAATGCTTTTTCTTAAAAATTTTTACATTTTTCGTAACTTTTTGGCCATCTCTACATAAATTCTGTTGTTTTTATTTAAAAAAAAACAAAGAATTTGCACAGTTGTTAAAGCTAAAAAATCAAATGATAAAAATAAGTATGTCTTTATTAATTCTTCGCTGCTGTGGTAAGATCTAAAACTGATAAAGCAAACGAACTCTCAGAATAACAATCATACAATTGTCAATATTATTAAATTCTTTTTTTGTGAAAGAAATTATTCAGTAGTTTCGTATTATTTTTTATAGGCTGATAGCTTATTCAGTTCCTGCAGCAACCAAGATTTCGCCTTGGGCATAGCTTATTTATGAATAAAGGACCCCATTTATGAATAAATAGGGTCCATTTCTAAACAAATTTGGGGGGGGGGGGTATCTGACCAAAAAATTTGGGTGGGAGGAGAGGGAGTAAATTTTTTCCAAAAATCCATTTTTTGGAAAAATGTCAATTTTTCAATAAAAAATGAAATTTTCACCAAAAATCGTCCAAAAATGGCTGTTTTGTTTTATAATACAATTTTTAGTCATTTTGCCAAAAATGCGATGTTTTTTGACAAAAAGTCATTTTTTGAATCAAAAAATTTTTTCGCTTTCGGCCGAAATTTTGCTGGAGGAAGGGGGTTCATTTATGAACCCCTATTTACCTATAGTCATGGGAAGAAATATGGTCGAACGAACCTTGGGGGTGAGGTGCGCCTCCCCTTTATGTTGCTAGGGGCAAAATTATTTGGGGAATCGATTGCGCGCATTTTCCGAATCCTGAAAATGCTTTCCTCGCCTGATTCAGGGAAAAAATTGGGTTTTTGAAATTGCGAAAAACGACGAATTTTGCTTCAAATCCCCAATTTTTCCCTGAATCAGGGTCAGGAAAACATTTTCAGGGTTCGGGCATGCGCGCAATCGATTCCCCGTATAAGTTACCCCTAGATGGGTCATTTTTAGAACAATAAATTTTCGGATCCCAAAAAATCATAAACATCCACTTTTTTTGGCCCACCCTCTATATAAAGATTTTATAATAATGCCGACAACAACATTCGCTACGCGCCTAACATTGGGAAGTGAGCCTATAATTGGTCAGTTATATAATGCTTTTGCCGACCAGCTTTTGAATGATACTTCATTTTGTGGTGCAAACTCCATTCCGAAAGTTGACATAAAAAATCAGGACGATGTAACCGAGCTTCGAAGGCTCAGTGGAGAATCCAATCCATATGTGGATGTTATCCTCGATAATGGTTATTATGATGAAAGACTTAAAAAATTCCAAGTTGATAATGATTTAAAGGTATTCGCAATCAAAAATCTATGCATGCATATCAATTTATTAGATGAGTATTTTATGTGGACTTGTGAAGCCTCAAAAGGGGTCTGACGTTTTTTTATCTGAAGACGTTGCCAATTTTTCTGAAAAGAATGCATCATTATTTTACAGCCTAACATCTAAAGTAAATGTTTTCAAATAATACAAGCTGGTCCAAGTCAATGATGTGCAAGAACCGTTAGAATGAATGGTTCCGATTCCAAAGTTGGTGTTTTGTCACTGGAAACGGCCTCTGATAGCTGGGGCACACCACCTACCAGGTGGTGTGCCCCAGTTAAAGGGGGGGGGTGCCGTTTGAGGCCCTATCTCCGAAAAAAATTTTCTCTCCAAATTGGCTGATTTTTGGTACTTGGGGGTTTTCGGGCACGAGAAATCGATTGGAGCAAGTCTCGGGTTCTGGAAAAATTTTTGTGACCCCTATTGGGGTATCCCATGCAAATTGTTTTAAAATTCAAATTTTTTCAAAAATTCAAGTCTCAAGTTCCGAAAAAATTTTCATAACCCACTATCTGGGTACCTTATGTTAGAAAACC
Source organism: Acrobeloides nanus (assembly GCA_900406225.1). NCBI lineage: Eukaryota > Metazoa > Nematoda > Chromadorea > Rhabditida > Cephalobidae > Acrobeloides > Acrobeloides nanus. The sequence goes on along the minus strand of OZJO01004083.1, from coordinate 17,853 downwards.
CCCAAGTACCAAAAATCAACCAATTTAGAGCCAAAATAAAAAAGTTAAAAAAATTGATGTTTTAACATGGGGTACCCCGATAGGGGGTCATTTTAAAAATTTGATTTTGGCATACAATTTTCCACTATTTTGACCATTTTCCGGCAATTTTATGACATTTTTTTCTTTTTGAAAAAATTATTAAATAATGTTTATTAATTTACGCATTCTTTATGTTTATTAAACATATAAATGTTTAATAAACATCTCTGTTTTATATTTTATGCTTTCATCACATACGCATCAAAAAGAGAGTCATTTGCGTAGAGACCGGCACATGAAAATTGCTTATTCATCTTTTGACAGTTTGGTGATAAACATGTAGTAAAAATGTATAGAAAAACATTCATTAAAGCAGTTTTAATCAAATGAAAAATTTTTTAGAGAAAAGCAATTTTTATTAACCAAAAAATAATCACTCAAAAATTGCTTCCGGTGGGAGTCGAACCTGAGTCTTTTGCATGGGAAGCTAGAGCAAAACTACTAAGCCAAGCAGCCTATTGATGAGAAGTTTTTAATAAATGAATAAGGACTAAGCTGCTATTTTTTGTATCGCTTTCAGTGAACCTCTAGAAATTTATTTTTGTGCTTAATTAGTAGATTTTTTCCTAAATTTTTCGAAAATCACTTTGCACTCCCAGAAGTGCCTCGACGATTGTAATAAAAATATATACACAAGTTACAACTAACTGTTCCCGTGTTAAAATTAAAAACTTGAAATGTTTGAAAAATTACGCAAAAATCGGATTTTTACGCTCCATGTAACTAATATCGGGGTTTCCATGAGAAAAATCGATTGTGCGCAATACTGAACCTTGAAAACGCTTCCCTAAATACACATGACTATACCCTGAATCAGGGTCATGAAAACGTTTTCAAACTCGGTAAAAAAATTATGGAAAACTATGACAACTTTTGTTTAGATTATAAGTGTTGATTTGCAAAATGATGGTAACATAGACAAAAGTCTATTCTCTTCAATTCCAAATGATGCGACGCATGTCGTAACTGGAATCGAATATGGTGTACAATTGGGAGCAACATTTACATGGGATGCCGATGTGAAAGATGATGATTTACCACTTGCAATCAAGGAACTCCATGTATGTTATATGTAGAAAATTTCAAGCATATTAGCAAAAGCATCCATGGTTCAGGGGAGGTGTGGCTCCTGTATATGGTGCCTTGTAGGGTTGGTTAGCGGTAGGATTATATATATAGTTTATTATAAGCAACTAAGGGTACTACTAATATACAGAGGCTACATAATAAGCGGCCACTTGTGAGACTACTGCTAGCGGAATTGCCGCCGAGACAAGACCGAGAGGGCTTGCCTAAGCCAGCCCACAACAGATGACACTGGATGAGCCACTTTAGGGGCTACAGAGGCACATCTGAAAATTTCTAAAATTAAATTCTATTCTGATCCCCTATCGACTAACTTCCAAATAACTAAAAAATCAACCATGTGAAAGTCACCACTTTTTGTTGATTTATAAAAATTATGAGAAATGGATCATTTTCCATGGGGAACCATTAGATGTTTTTGAAAAAAATTTTCACAAATTTTGGGCACAAACATTTGGGATCAATAGAAAAAATTTTACATTTTTTAGTTTTGGGGGGAATAGCTCCCTTGTTCCCTAGGCACGCCACCAGTGTCGTTTCTATGATTTCATTTCGGAGGGGGCATAAAAATCCCTTTTTCATTTCTCAAATTTTGGGGTCGCCCGCCCCCTCTTAGATACTCCACTGGTGCTATATAACAAAGTACGGGTTAATTTACTTTTAGGCTTTTATAGACCTAGTCATGACTAACATAATAGCACCTCAAACTACTCAAAGTTCTGAAAGCCTGGAAAAATATTCTGGTGACCGAAAGTTTAAATTAAAAGAATGGCACTCAACTCCGGAGCTAATGCTACCTCTTCCCGTAAATACGAATATGCATGCATCCTTTTTGACTAAGTTTCTTCAAAAATTTCCCAAGAGTATAGAAAATGTAGCGCCGATTCGAATCATTCTTTGTCCACTTACAGAAATTTTTTCGAATAATTCATCACCATCTTGGCCTATCCCATTATTCATACCCATCGATGGACTAACCATGAAGCATATTTTCGCTTTTTTCGATGATTTTATGCAAGGAGAGCTTCTGCTAAACGAGCGAGAGGAATTCCTCAGTCGACATAATTTTTGTGTTGACCCCAGAGATAGGGAATTCATTAGTTTATTTATTGCCGAACGACGGAAAATTTGGAGCGAGATTAAGCAAAAACTTCGTCAACAATTAAAAACGGCTCGACATGGCTCCATGAAATATGATGCGCTCCGTGAAACTGCAACCAGTTATACAAAGTCGAAAATTTCACTAGAGTATGCGCAAAAAATACTCACAGCGCAAGAAAGGCTGTTGGAAAAAATTCATTACATCCAAAAGTTGCAAGATCGAGGCGGACGTTATTATAATGATAGAACAAACGTAGATTGGTTGAACACGGTGCAGAAAGTCTATGTGGAAGGTAGTGGCGTAGCTAAAGGGTGCGACTGCACCTCATTTTCCCGGGCAGATGCCAGTTGGTGACATAAATCTATGTAAGCAGCAGATAAAAGAAAAATATTTAATATCAGTTGGTGACAGGAAAAATAAGGTACTTATGTACTATCAGCAATTTTTCCTGGTCCACTAAGAACTAGGCTTAGGCCTAAGCCTAGGCCTAAACCTAGGCCTAAACCTAGGCCTAAGCCTAGACCTAAGCCTTGGTAGAGATTTTATGTCACCAACTGGCATCTGCCCGTTTTTCCCAAGAGATGAAAAATTGAAAAATTTTACATGGGCTACCAAAGTGTTTTTTCTGTTTATGAAAATTAGTGGGAAAATTTTTTCATGTTTTTTCCAAAAATGATTTTTTAAAATCAAGTAGCCAGACTCTCCGGAACGGAGGCAGTACTATATAATACTGCCCCGTTCTTGAGTGCCTGGCTACGCCACTGACTTCAGATGTAAATTGTTATGTGTTCTTCTGCAACTGGAACTCCTCGGACGAGACTTTTCTAATAAATAAGCAAATGTTCGACCGATTATTGTATTCGAAAGAAAACTTTTGTATTCTCATCGAAGAGAATGTGAACAAAATCAGTTACTACAACAAAGGAGGCCTTGTATATGACAATTTGGTTCAAGGAGCACGTCAAATTGTCTCAACTGAATTTGCATTCGCACAAACGGACAAGCATCAAAAGGTCTTACCTTATTATTATGATCAACCAGCCAATAAGATTGAATTAAAGGTTCGATGCCCCAAGTCCGGGTGTGACCAAGCAGGACAATTTTGGCTATGCGATCGTTGCATGCAATATATTGAATATGGATTTGACGAATTCTACTACTGTCATTGTGGCAAAGCGCCGATACAGTCGTACAAGTACAAATGTGCGGACAAAAATCACGGCGCCGAGTTTGTTGGCTTTAATCCGAATGAATTTAAAGCCTTGCTCCAAGAGATCAAACCATTGAAAGAGATCAATATTTTGGTATTGGGAGAAACTGGAGTGGGCAAATCAACATGGATTAATGCGATTGCCAACTATGCTAGTTTTGGAAGTTTACAGGAAGCAATGGAAGCTCCAATCGTTCATTTGTTACCAGTTAAATTTTCTATTCAGGACGATAAATATCAGGATCATGTTGTCAGTCTAGGCTATTCTGAAAATGAAACTTTTAAAAAAGGTTAGTCTCATACAGGGGTTTAGGGGTAGGCTAGGGGCTGAAGAGCGTTGTCGAATCAAGAATCCGAATTCAGAATCCAAATCCAGAAATTTTTAAATGCCTGATTCTTTCAGGCATTTTTTTAAGTGTCCGTTTTTTGTGCGCCACCCTGTATATAATTTGTATTTAGGTCAATCTAGCACACAAGGCCCTAAGGCATATGCTTTCAAAATGGGTGATAAGCTTATTCGAATCATAGACACGCCGGGAATTGGCGACACTCAGGGATGCGAAGAAGACCAAATCCATACTGCAAACATTTTGGAATTCTTGTCGGGATACAAACAACTACATGGCATTTGTATCCTTATAAATACGACTAACAGTCGGCTAACCGAAAATTTTCGATATTGTATAAACGGATTGCTAATTCAGCTTCATAAATCGGCGACGGCAAACATAGTATTTTGCTTTACATTTTCACGCGGAAGCATGTATAAACCGGGGTTGGCCAAAGAACCACTGAGCGAATTTCTTAAAGAAATCCGAGAACAACGAGGCATAACGATTCCGATGAAATACGAAACCATGTATTGTCTCGACAATGACTCGTTTCGTTTTTTATGCTGTTATCATTCTGGTATCTTCTCTGATTCTCTCGAGCCTACATTTTCTGAAAGCTGGAAGATATCAGTGGCTGAAACAAATCGACTTTTCAATTACGTTTTCCAACTAAGCCCGCACAATTTACTGCAAACGATTTCTTTGAATGCATGCCGTCAAATTATTCTGGCCATGTCCAAACCGTTGGTGGACGTTTATACGAACATCGCGGACAATATCGCTCATCTGGAATCGAGAAAGAAAGCCATCCAAGAAAACTCAAATAACACATCAGAAACGACTCAGATTGATATCCATATCGTCCCCTTGGAGCATGGTCGACTGAAATGTCTCGCGTGTAATGGGCGCATCTGTCATGAAAAATGCGACGTAACCGATGGCACAGAGGCTTTTCCAAACTCAAAAGTGAAAAACTGTAAACTTTTTCGCCGATTCAACTTTCTCTGGGTAATACCATGTAAGGCGTGTGGTTGTAACTGGGATAAGCACGAGCACGTAACATTTGAGCAAGAAACTCGAGTAGTTCCGGTAAATACGAATAGAGAATTTGCCCGAATTGAAGACATTGAAGAGCTTCAAAATAGAATCCAACTTTATACCGAAGAATACAACATCATTAGTAAGACGTTTGCTAAATTCGGTGCATTTTTGAAACAAAATGCCATTTTGCAGTATAACGACGCATTCGCAAGTTACGTTCAGAAAATCATAAAAGGAGAAGAGGCGAAATGCTCTATAAACAATTATGAAAGTTATAAATTAAAGAAGCTGCGTGAACTATTAAAACAGTACGAAAAGGATGTGGAAATCTTACGGGGCGCGATGGAATCTGCGTATGCAACAAAAATTAATTCGGCAGTAGATGAAACTAAGGATGAACAAGAGATTTTTAAGCTGCAAGAGGAACTGTTCGCACTGAAATTAAACGGAGATTCCATCAAGATGCTTTACAATCAAGTCGTTATGTGCAAGCTCGATTACAAAAAATACAATGAAACAGTTTTTGATACTAAGCTAAGGGGGCCTGTGACTAGTGAAGTTGGAGAAAATAACGTCAAAGATTTTGTTCGAGATGCTATTTATGCGACAAAAATTCGATTGAGAAGAAGGCTTTCAATGACAAAAAGTCCTTTACACTCTATTTTAAAGAATGACAAGATATCTTTTGAGACTGTTCCCCCGGCACCGGTGGATAATATCCAAGCAAACAAAAAAGAACCATCGACTACAATGAAGGTACATAACATAGTAGCACGGCGAAACTTGCTTTGCACCGAGAGCCACACCTGAACAAGCGCAAATATTTTTTGTGCGCGGAAAATATTTTTTTGCGCGGAAAATATTTTTTTGCCCGGGTATTTTTTGCGCTGAACTTTATTTTTTAATTTAATTTAAAAGTAAGTTTGTTTTTGTCCACACTTTTTTTCAATGATTAAATTGTCTAAATTTCTACAAGATCCTATTGAAGAAGCTCAGGCATGGTTCGACAAGTTTGTACAGCACAACTGTATTGAAACTTGGAAGGAGTATGTGACCCAGCGCTATGCTTATTATGTTGTTACTGCTTCTGACAACTTTTATCGCTGTACTTGTCTTCAGGGTTCAAAAAAGAGCATCTGTGTGCATGCAATATGGATGATGATCAGAGATGGACTTCTTTAATATCCAGATGAAGTTACTACCGCTCCATTGGAAACTCGGCACAGAAAGCGCAAACGCCCTAAAAAAGCTGGAAGTTCCGCGCAAAAAATATTTTCCGTGCAAAAAAATTTTTCCGCGCACGAAAAAATACCAACTCTGAACAAGTACACCCCAAAATTCAAAATCGGTACGCAGTCGACATGAAAATGCGCTGCGCGGACGAGGCTATACTTAACAGTTAGCGATGCAATTTTTGCAAATTTCGACCCCCTTGTTTTGTCGCTGGTAACGGCCTCTGATAGCTGGGAGGTCCCTGGGGTTATAATGTTAAAAACCTATATTATAAAACCTTTATTCTCGATAATATACTACAATTAAACCTCGGCTCTCCGAGGGAACAGAGTGGGTTGTTTCAGGGTCCTTTATATACCCTAATCTTTATGTGACATATATGACACATCTGACACGTCTACGTGACAGATGTGACATATAGGACACTTCTGCATGACAGATGTGACATATCGGACACATCTACATGACACGTGTGACACATCGGACACTTCTACATGACACATGTGACAAATATGACACGACTTGTCATATGTGGCTGGGAATCTAATAATAATCCTTGTTGCTCGACAACACACCCCTTGAGTAGATGTTAAATGGCCAATCCACTTTGAAAACAGTTGCCATTTTTATTGATATTCTGGGCCTACTGATCAAAACGGAAACGAAAAATTTTAAAATGTAAATTTAGTCATTAAAAATTTGGAAATTTGTGAGACTTTTTTTGGCAAATTTCCCTCTCAGCTGACCGAGAGGGGGTACTTTTCCCTATTTTTTCCAGACCCTTCTCCATACTGATTGCCAGTTATGTACTCGACCATATATTTTTTATTTAATAGAAAGATTTTAGAGCCAACAACCAGGCTCATCAACGAAAAAGGATCCAACTCGACTTTCAATGGGAACATTGCTTGGACAGCAGTCAAAAGATATTCCAGTAATTAAATTTTTCAAAACTCGTCTAAACCAGGCTCGTGGTAACGATTCAGAGGAAACAAAATCTACAGTCAAACTAACCAACATAGATTCACTGGAAGAGCTACCAGTAGAAAAAGAAAAATTACTAGAAACATTAATTGAACAAAATGATAATTGTGAAAAATCTAATGACCATAAAAGCCCAGAAGAAAATAAAATTTATGATGAAGCTGAAGCGGAGGATGATTATAAAATTAAACAAGATAATAAACATTCATATGTGAATATCACATCCGAGCAGCAAAATGCTATTGTTGAAGAAATAAAAGAGATGGGATCGTCTTTATCAACTCTAGGAAGGAGACCCGTAGCCAAACCAAGAACTCATGTTCCAAAATAGTTCCAAAATTTTATTAAAATATTATTTTTCTAGTTGTCCAATAAAATATACAAGTTAATAAATAATTAATAAGATTTTTTCCTACTGGTCCCGCTCCCATCTTAAATCCGATATTATATTGATCAGTTCGACCTTAAAGGACCAGTCCAGTCAGATACAATCATATGAAAAAATTATATATTCGTAAATTTCATGAAAAATTATGATTTTTTGTTTTTACGGCATCCTCTGAATCGTTTTCTCCATCGAGATAAATGCATATGAAAATATGAATTCGTGTACATGTTTTCGTTGTAATAATCAAACTTTTTTGAATTTTTTGCGGAAAAATCGTGAAAAAATAGCATCAATCGGCAGAGAATTTTATGCTGAACAACTTTGCTGATTTAAGTTGGCATAAAAAATTATTTTGTAACTGTGACCAAAGGCCTAGTGCCATCTCGGCGACTCTTTGCGGCATCATAAAGGTGGATTAGTGAGGGTCGACCCACCCCCTGCCCAAGTTTTACAGAAGCAAGTTTGTTCGAAATAATAATTAAATCAATGTGCTAAGAATGTTCGGTTGGGCTATAAATTAGCTAAAATTTTGACTCGCCATTTTTATCGAACCAAATTTTTTCATATAAAAACACAAATTTTTTTAAGGTCGCCAAAATTTTGAAATTTGCGCGTTGGTTTTTAACATAAGGGTTCTCTCTTATGTTGGTCACTCTTTTATACATGGGCAAACAGGGGGAGGGGGACAGAGTCCGAAAATAAGAAGTGGGTCCATGTAACTTTGGTCAAAAATTTAAGAGACGATGTCTTGAAATCTCGAACCAGTCTTGAATGAAGGGTGGCCATAGTAACGAAAATTCGAATCAATTTTTGAAACCGTGGTATACCCTAGGTTTTCGGGGTCGCTGAACACGAATTTGAAGTCCGTTTTTGAATCCGACTTTTTGGTACCCCTGTACGGTAGGTCGGCCTTTTGAGCTTTAGGTCAAACTTCAAGTGGGCATATCTCTAGCCAGCTAAATCCATATCCAACGATTTTGGTGTCGTTGGACAGCTGGTGAATTCTACTTCATTTTTTGTATATACAACTCCTAGTCAAAACTGCGTAGTTTTGGAGATAGAGCAATTTTTCTCATTTTTTAGGTCATTTTTGAGGTCTAAAAAAGCACTATTTTCGATCTAACTCCTGCGGGCTTTTCGTCTGCACTACGTTTCTTCTCCTATTATTTACTCCTATTTAGTACCTACAATTTGAGCCATCGTTCGCAAGAAAAGCGTGTCTACACAAAATAGAAAATGAACCCCGAAAAGGGTCGACAAAAATTTGAAAATGCTTTAGATTAGCGAAGTTTGCCATAATTTTTATATATTCGGAAAATTCATGAAAAATGGAGCATTTTTTGTTTTTACAGTAAATTCTGAATCGCTACCGTTGTCGAGATAATCGCGTTTGAAGTTGCCGATTTTTTGGAATTGGTTTAGAATTTGAATTTCCCGCCAATCCCTGATTTTCATTCAGCGACCCCGAAAACCTAGGGTATACCACGGTTTCAAAAATTGATTCGAATTTTCGTTACTATGGCCACCCCAGGTTCGACATTTCGGGACATCGTCTCTTAAATCGTTAAAAAAAATCAGAATTTTTCATTTTTTTCAAATTTTTATATGATCATATATGATACAATAATAAATTATGACTTTTATAAAAAACTAAATATAAAAACTAGTAATTTTTTATACTTAAAAAAATATAGAGCATAATAAATAAGAATTCACAAATATAAAAAGAAAAAATGTTTTACATGTATAAATAATGAAAAAAATCAAGACATCTAGTTTTAAGCTAAATTTATGAGCAATCAATATCACCAATCATATAAACAATCAGCATAAAATGTTTACGAATCTCCTAGAAAGGCTGCTAACCACTAAATAAGCCACTTCCGAGATCTTTATTAAATTATCCGGTTGTTTATTTGATTGCGAAATGTTTTGTATCATATATGATACGCTGCGCAGTCCCGGGTTAAAGGAAAACGGGAAGGTTTTAAAAAAAATTTTAGGACCTATACCAAATAGTCCATAAAGATAATCATCTATTCACAGAAGAAATTTTGGGATATATTACTGCTGATATATTGGATGCACTTGTTGCTTGCAAGGAAAAAGAACTAATCCACCGTGATATTAAGCCTGAAAATATTCTTGTAAATAAAAATGGATGCATAAAAGTTGGAGATTTTGGAGAAACTCGGATCTTGCACAACTCTATGGCAAGCTCTTTGTCAGGTAACACAGAAAAAGATAGACTTGTGCGTACGAACATATTTGGAGTTTTAATATTTTTTATTTTTACTCCTATTTTTAATTTTCAGGGACATATGCTTACCGGCCACCTGAACATTTTCAACAAGAAACTAATGAATGTGATGTACGATCTGATATTTGGAGTCTAGGAATCGTCCTTGTTGAACTTGTTTTGGGTCATGTACCATATAAATCTGCACGTGTAGGCAGCAAAAAACCCAATATTACTCTTTTACTAAATGAAATTTCAAATATAAATGGCGCTGAACTTGTCGACACAACGTTTAAATCAAAATCTTTTTCGGATGACATAAGAGAATTTGTTGGTTTATGCCTGAAAGATATCAAATTAAGACCCAAATATATTGGATTGAAAACAACTGTTTTTTATCAGAGTTATGGTTCGAAACCAAATGAAGAACGTGATAAAATTATAGCTACATGGTTAAAAACCATTATGGGTAACCCCTAGTTGAACTTTTTTCTACCAAATAACCAGTTTTATGATGAAAACGCTCAAAAAATCATTATATTATTCAATTTTAATATTAATAATTTTAATGCAAAATTTATGAATAAGAAATAAATAAAATTATTGTTTTCAAGACTTACATTTTATTATACTCTTGTACACTCCGTTTCATAACTATAAACGCATCCCCATTTTTGCTATTAGGTTGTAACATAAGTCTTGATACAACGATTGATTGTTTACGTTGTAAAGTTGTGTATAGCTAACAAAAACTTTTTTGTTATTTTGAGAGAGCAGCTCAGTAGGTTCTAAAATGATGTTAAAATATGTTTTTTTCTTCTATTTTCTTATAATTATTTCCCACTTTATTTTATCTAACACCGAACTTTCGCCCAATCAAATTAGACATGTCATTTTCTATGAATATTCTCGGGGTACCAGTGTAGCCAAAGCCACCCAAAACATAAAAGCTGTGTATGGCGAGGACTCTATTTCTCAAATCACCTGTCAACGTTGGTTCGCTCGTTTTCGCTCAGATGACACTAACCTCGAATATGCACCCTGGTTTGGAAAACCATGTGAATTTGATAGCTTTAATCTCACTTCTTAAAACTGACAATCGGCAAACTACACGCGATTTGACAGAACACTCTGCGTCAGTGCTATGACAATAGACAGGCATTTTGAAGCTCTAAGTTTAGGTCCAAACTTGGCGCATGGGTTCCACATGACCTTAAGGAAACCGACAAGTGGCAGTGTATGTCTATATCCCAGAATCTCCTCACCAGATATCATCGGAAATCGCTTTTACCTCTCATAATAACTGGTGACAAAAAGTGGGTGTTTAATGTAAACTTTCGGCGCAAAAGGCAATGGGTTGGGTTTGGAGAAAGACCATCTCCTGAACCAAGGCCAGATCTCCATCGTAAAAAATTGATGCTATGTGTATGGTGGGATATGGGAGGAATAATCTTCTGGGAGTTGCTAGGCGAAAAGGTGAGCCTCAATGCTGCATTATATAGTCAACAATTGGATCATGTGACTGAAGCGTGCGCGCAAAAGGGCCAGAAAAGACCAAGATCATCTTCTAACACGATAACGCCAGACCACATACAGCAAAATTGACCAAGTCCAAACTTCAAGAATTAGGCTGGGAGGTATTGCCGCACTCAACATATAGCCCAGACCTTGCGCCATCAGATTACCACTTATTCAGGGACCTGCAGTTAGAATTGGACGATAAACACTTTGATCAAAATGAAGAAGTCAAAAATTTTCTTCAACGATATTTCGATTCTAAGCCCAGTATTTTCTATGAAATGGGTATTAGAAGATTGCCTACGAAGTGGGCGCAGGTTATAGATAGCAACGGTGAATATATCGAGTGAAATTGTTGACTTTATATTAAATAAAAGTCCATTTGAAAATTGTATCAAGGCTTATGTTACAACCCAATAGTTTGGGGTGATCAATAAGAAATTTGACCAAACCACTATAAAAATATTTTATTTAAATAAACAGAAATTTCGGATGAATCATCAAGTCAACTTTTACAAAAATATATTTCATAAGAATCGTGAGCAATTTTCCTAAATAAGTCTATAAAAGAGACTCTATTTCTTTAACATAGTCAATAGGAGAAGCAATTTTGTTATTTGATAAGAGTTTTGTATGCTATTTATTTAGAAATTTTAAATTTTAGTATCTCTAATTTTCTAGATGCCACTAAGTAAATTGTTACCAATAAAGTTGTTGCCAATAAATTTCAAAAGCATGAACTCCAATAACCGAAATCTAAGCCCCGAAGCTAAATTTCTTCAAAATAACCCCGATTTCAACAAGCTCATTTTTCCAAATAACCCCAATCAAGTTTATAACTTCGATTCGAATTTATTCGAAACGGATTTCACAGAACTATGTATACTTGGTGCTAGCAAATACACTGTCAAGTCCTTCAAGCATAACCCATCTGGCAACATTTTGGCTATAAAATTCCTCCACATTCCACACAACCGCCATGGCACGGACGAAGACCAGTCAAGAAGATTGTTGGAGTTGGTTCGTGAAATCAAGAATATTCGAAGTTTGTCACATGTTCCAAATGTGGTCAATTGTTATGGAGTTTGTTTGTATGAAAATCAAGCGCTGATATGTATGGAACAAATGGATTTATCCTTAAAAGAAGTTTATGTGAAAGTTCATGAGCAGAATGGAACTTTTCCCGAAGAGTTCTTAGCTTGTATAGCCATTGCTATGCTAAACGCTTTAATTGCATGTAAAGCACAGCAGGTTATACACCGAGATATAAAGCCGGAAAATGTGCTGCTGAGAAGAAATGGAGAGATCAAGTTGAGTGATTTTGGTGAAGCAAGAATTTTGGAAGATTCTTTAGCTAGCACGTTTACAGGTAGATTTTAAAATTTAATCATCATAATCTGAACGATACATAAAAAGTTCTGGGGAAATGGTGGAGGAGCATTTTCAATGATCTTGGGGAAGAGGTGGATTATCGCCAACGATCAGTTGGGAGGGGAGTTTACGGGCCACATACGGTTACTCGTCTCGACGAGCTGAGTCGAATGGCATAAGTTGTTTTTTAAATTTTGAATTTCTCCAACTGTAGCAAAAAACTGCCGTGCCCCTCCCCCCTATCCGGTAGCTAAAATTACGTATCGGATGAGGTGGAATTTCGCCCCCGATAAAGTGTGGGAGAAGGATGAACGAACGAACAAAGATATGAACTTTTAATGTTTATGATTACAGGCACAGTGCGCTACTGGCCACCAGAACGTTTCGAAGTCGAAAATGAAACAACTGAAAATAGCCAAATTGAAGACCAACAAAAAAATGAAGCAACCGAAAATGACCAAATTGAAGACCAACAAGTCGAAAATCAAACAACCCAAAGCACTACTTCAATCAATAAAAAATATGATGTTCGAGCTGACATTTGGAGTCTAGGGATCGTGCTCATTGAAGTTGCCACTGGTAGTGTTCCATATAAAGATAGAAAAGGAGGCGTACCAAATAACATCATTTTGCTTCAAAATCTGATTTTGAACCTGGATTCGAACAAAGTGGTAGAAGCAGCATTTCCAGATGCCTCATTTTCAGATGAAACTAGAGAATTTATTAGATTATGCTTGAACAGAGTCAAATCTCGACCAAAATATGATGGGTTAAAACAAACTAGGTTTTATCAAAAATATGGCTCAATTAGTTATCAAAACCAGAATAATATTGTGGAAAAATGGTTGCAGAGTTATAAATTGGTTGTTGAAGAAAAAAATAGTTGAAGAATTATAAATTACTATAGTGGTTCCGGAGTTACAACCCATGTTATGATATTCATTCCACTCGTCTCAGCGAGCTAAATCGAATGACATGAATCTTTTTTTAAATATTGAGTTTCCTCCAATTTTAGCAAAAAATCTCTGTCGGTCTGTAATCCAAATTTTGCGAATTTTTTTACCCCGTGAAATTCTAAAGAGACCTGCACCTCCTTCCTCAGGGATATTTTTTTACAATTTATATTATTATATTCTTTTAAAATTTTAATAAAAGTTAACTTGATGATTCATCCGAAATTTTTATCTATTTAAATATTTTTATTAATACAATACATCATTTTTCGAATATAAACAAAAAATTTATATCTAAATCCTTAGTGTTGATGAATAAACTTGTTTCTACAACCATCTATCATCATGTAAAAACAGTCTATCATGTGGACTTGCTCTCTTTAGTCGATTTAGGAGTGGCAATCGATATTTGATAAGCTTTTTATAAATTGGTGCGACGTTCATGGCTGAGTTTTTGAAAGTTTGTTTTTTGTTTTACTATAACGCATTTCTCGCAAAGAGAAAAAGTTCATTACCAATAGTAGAGGAGCAAGTGGCGTGAAATTTTTTTAATGATTAGTGATCGATCTCCAATTAGGGATGTTACAACATCCACCAAGGGCGCAAATGCTCCCCCCATTTTTGACACCTCTGTCCCTTAGCCCACTTTTTAGCCCCCTTTTAAAATAAAACCCTTTTTTAATACAATCCCCTTTTGATCGTTTTTTACATGTGAATGTGTTAAAAGTTTTTATTCAAAAAAGGTCCATATTTTCACAACTTTCAATAGAAATGATATTTTTTCGTCAAGGATGGCAATTTTATTAATTTTTGCTTAAAAAAGTTAACTTTTACTAGAATTTGGTTGAAAATTTACAATAAAAAATTGCTCCTTTTTGAAAAATTTTACTCTCTTTTCGGAGATTTATTGCCTCCTTTCCTAAAAATGAGTGTAACATCCCTATCTTCAATGTATCGAACCCCGTAAACAAGATGAATTTTGCGCAACATGCACCATGGGTGAACAATTTTTTCTCTTGCAGGAAATGTCCTATCCTACTAATGTTTGTCTGCGTGTCTGTATTTCGGACGATTTCGGGAACGTTAGATTTAAACCCCTAACGCCAAAATAAAAGTTGTAGAGAACGGTGAGAGAAGACGATTGACGCCAAAATCATCGAAAACGGAGACAATTTTTTTATAATTTTTATTCTATTTTATGTTTTTTTTTGAACGAGGAACACGAATCTGAAGGAATTTTTGAATTTTGATGTTTTTTATTTCAAAAGTTCTAAACTTTTCTACTCAAATCTTCAAGTCGTCTTGTCTCGCTTCAGGCTCTAGCTAGGACTCTAGATTTGCAGTTTCTAACGGAGAGGGTTCGATATCCGGAGGTCTTATCATCTCATGATTTCATTATCATATGATAAATAAAATCTTGAGTTATGGTAAGATTTCCGGGGGTCGAACCTTCTCCGTAGAAACTGAAAATCTAGAGTCCTAGCCATTCGGCCATAACGTTTTCAACGAGTCCTATTTTTTTACATGTTTCGGACACCGTGCACTCTGGAGTGCCGCTCGGAAGCTCCACCTGAGAGTAATGCTCGGGGGGCGTCGTAGGCGCTCGGTATTGATTTTATTTTTCTAGATGCCAATAAGTAAATTATTACCACTAAATCTCAAAAGCGTGGACTCCAATAACCCAAATCTAAGCCCCGAAGCTACATTTCTTCAAAATAACCCCGATTTCAACAAGCTCATTTTTCCAAATAACCCCAATCAAGTTTATAAATTCGATTCGAAATTATTCAAAACGGATTTCACAGAACTATGTATACTTGGTGCTAGCAAATACGCTGTCAAATCCTTCAAGCATAGCCCATCTAGCAACATTTTGGCTATAAAATTCCTCCCCATCCCACACAACCGCCATGGCACGGACGAAGACCAGTCAAGAAGGTTGTTGGAGTTGGTTCGTGAAATCAAGAATATTCGAAGTTTGTCACATGTTCCAAATGTGGTCAATTGTTATGGAGTTTGTTTGTATGAAAATCAAGCGCTGATATGTATGGAACAAATGGATTTATCCTTAAAAGAAGTTTATGTGAAAGTTCATGAGCAGAATGGAACTTTTCCCGAAGAGTTCTTAGCTTGTATAGTTATTGCTATGCTAAATGCTTTAATTGCATGTAAAGCACAGCAGGTTATACACCGAGATATAAAGCCAGACAATGTGCTGCTGAGAAGAAATGGGGAGATCAAGTTGAGTGATTTTGGTGAAGCAAGAATTTTGGAAGATTCTTTAGCTAGCACGTTTACAGGTAAATTTTAAAATTTGACCATCATACTGAACAATACATATACAAAAAAGTTCCAGAGGTATGATTTCATTGAGTTGGAGGAGGTTCGCTCCATCCAGTTGGGAGGGGACGGATGAACAAAGATATAAACTTTTAATGTTTATGATTACAGGTACATTGTGCTACTGGCCACCAGAACGTTTCGAAGTCGAAAATGAAGCAACTGAAAATAGCCAAATTGAAGACCAACAAAAAAATGAAGCAACCGAAAATGACCAAATTGAAGGCCAACAAGTCGAAAATCAAACAACCCAAAGCACTACTTCAACCAATAAAAAATATGATGTTCGAGCTGACATTTGGAGTCTAGGGATCGTGCTCATTGAAATTGCCACTGGTAGTGTTCCATATAAAGATAGAAAAGGAAACGTACCAAATAACATCATTTTGCTTCAAAATCTGATTTTGAATCTGGATTCGAACAAAGTGGTAGAAGAAGCATTTCCAGTTGGCTCATTTTCAGATGAAACTAGAGAGTTTATCAGATTATGCTTGAACAAAGTCAAATCTCGACCAAAATATGATGGGTTAAAACAAACTAGGTTTTATCAAAAATATGGCTCAATTAGTTATCAAAACCAGAATAATATTGTGGAAAAATGGTTGCAGAGTTATAAATTATAGTTGAAGAATTATAAATCATTATAGTGGTCCTGGGCACAGTTACCAAAATTAGTACCCGCTCTCTCCATGTATGGTTCAAATTTATGTATTCCCTGGGGGGATACAGATATAAGTTACTTAATATCCCCCCATTTCCCTGGGGGGATATTAAGTAACTCATATCACGATATTTTCTGGAGCTATTAGTATCCTATCCTCTCATCGTAAAATTCTAAAGAAACCTGTACCCCCCCCCCCTCATCCTCAGGGATATTTTTTATAACTTATTATTGTTCTTTTAAAATTTTAATAAAAGTTAACTTGATGATTCATCTGAAATTTTTATTTATTTAAATAAATATTTTTATCAATACTATACATCATTTTTCGAATATAAATAAAAAATTTATTTCTAAATCCATAGTATTGATGAATAAATTTGTTTCTACAACCATATAAAAGAGGTAAAAACCATCTATCACGTGGACTTGCTCCCTCTTAGTCGATTTAGGAGTGGCAATCGATATTTGATAAGCTTTTTATAAATTGATGCGACGTTTATGACTACATGGCTGAGTTTTTTAAAGTTTGTTTTTATGCTTTACTATAATGCATTTCTCGCCAAGGGAAAAAGTTCATCACCAATGGTAAGGAGCAAGTGGTGTGAAATTTTTTTAACGACGAAGGATAGATCTCCAATTAGGGATGTTACAACGTCCCCTAAAAGGGCGCAAATGCCCCCTCACGTTTTTGACATCTGTCCCTTTTAAAATAAGGCCCTTTTTTGCCCCCCCCCCTTTCCTAAAATGATTGTAACATCCCTATCTCCGATGGATCGAATCCCCATAGAACAAGATGAATTTTGCGCCATTTGCACCTGCACCATGGGCGAACAATTTTTTCCCTTGCAAGAAATGTCCTATCCTACTACATTAAACGTTAATGTTTGTCTGCATGTCTGTATTTCGGACGATCTCGGGTACGTTAGATTTATACCTCAAACGCTAAAATAAAAGTTGTAGGGAACGGTGAGAGAAGACGATTGACGACAAAATCATCGAAATCGGAGACAAATTTTTTTAAATTTTTACCCCTTGGGGAACCAAGGCGAAAAAATCAGGGATGCCAAGAATTATGAAGTTCGCATATTACAAAAAATAAGTAGATTGCCAATTTCTCGATATTTTTGGCATAACCAACTTCAGCACGACGCATTCGGCACGCTTTCGACACGAAAAAATGAAATGATTATAACTTTCTCCGAGTGCGGTAGTGCTTGGCCTCCTGGTACTGTATTAATATTTATGATTTTTTTATCTTTTAGGCTCAAATGAGAAAATTTCCAAAAATTAGCTTTAATAACACACCTGTAG
>OZJO01004066.1:0-28284 GCA_900406225.1 Acrobeloides nanus | reverse complement strand
CGGGGAATCGATTGCGCGCACTCCCGAACCGTGAAAACGCTTCCTTGACCCTGATTCAGGGAAGGAATCGGTGTATTTAAGTGATAATCAGAAAATGTTTGATTTTCGCTTCAATACACCCACTACCTTCCCTGAATCAGGGTCAAGGAAGCGTTTTCACGCTTTGGGAATGCGCGCAATCGATTCCTTACATAAAATTACCCCTTAGATGTGTCTTTTTTATGAAATTTGAAGAAAAAAATTTCCGGCTTCAGACTTTTTCTCGCTTCGAATGGAAAGAAGAAACAAAAAATTTTTTAACAAAAAACAGCTCCAATGGCGAAGATTTTGATTGAAAATGCTTGTTTTTAAGCTGAAAATGCTCAGAAAATTGCAATTTTTGTTGAAAAAAGTGGCCAATTTTGGTCAGTTTTTGATCGAAAAAATTTTTGGACTAAAACATAAAGGGGAACCAAGGGGAAATTTTTTTCATATTTGGGGGAAGGTTCCCCAGGTCCCCCTCCCATAATTACGACGCTGCGTGTATTTTTGAACATGGATCTCACTTTTTGTACAACTTGCGCATCGTATAAACTAAAAATTTAGTTACTCGTGGTCAACAACAACTGATTTGCACAAAGGCCGCTTACTCCTTTCGTGTCTACAATTCCTTTTTGTACGCTCTCAATTGAATAAGCGAACCACTTCGAATTCATTCCAACTTTTCCAATTCCAATGGACAAGAACTTCTCCCTGCTGAACAGGAGTTAATTGGAGAAAAAATTGACGAAGTTGCCGACTTATTGCGTCCCTTGATTAGACAAGAAACTGCCGAAAAGCTAACTCTTAGCATGACATGCCTTGAAATGATAGCTTTATTAGTTGATGGCGTTTCACATACGGTAAGAACATGCATAATTGTCGAGTACAGGGTGTTCCAAAATAACCGCCATTTGGTCATTTTTTGGCGAAAATTTTCCAAAAAATTTTTTCTCCAAAATTACTCATTAGGGGTATTTTTATGCGAGAAATCGATTTCGCGCATCGAAAACATTTGAAAACGCCTCTCAGGCCATGAAATATACGATTTTCGTATTTTTTTGTTATTTTCGATAGGAATTCCTACTTGAAAATTGGATATTTCATAGTCTGGGAGGCGTTTTCAAGAGTTTTCGATGCGCGCAATCCATTTCTTTCATAAAAATACCCCTGAGTCATTTTGGAGAAAAATTTTTTTGGAAAAAATGACCAAATGGCGATTTTTTTGGATCACCCTGTCTTTTTAGCTTCGAGCCATAGCAAAAGATGCTTACAAGAAATGCAAAGCTGCTCCAATTATGAACAAAAGACTAGAAAACTTGAGTTTTCAAGAATAGTTTACTTGAAAAACAATGGAAGGAAATATACAATTTCAACATGGGTCGAATACTTTTTGCACAAAATTATAATGAATTTTTTTCACCTCGAAACTTTTTTTCCTTAAACTTTGGGTAAAAACGAATAAATATGTCTTTCTTATTTCATTTTTCTCTATCGATTCCACTTTTTCGAAAAAAATTTGCGAGGACACACTTCTTGATGGTTCCTTGTGAGTAGTATCCGAGTAGTTTGCCAACGCATCAGAAAGTCCCTTGTACTGCGCAGTGTTGATGGAGCTGGCCAGCAAAGCAGTGTCCAGGTACACTTGAAGACAAAGGCAGCGTAGGAGAGCGTTTCTCGTTTTTAATTGAATTCTTGGAATTTCTACCTATTTTATTATTCTCAGAAAAATATCATGTATATCGTTATTTTTGCGTGGTATGTAGTCACCAACAGATGTTTTATAGGAAAACAATTTTTTCTCTTTTTCATAAATCTAAAAGTCGATGAAAAAAGTTTAAAAAAATTTATTCCTATTTCCACATGAACTTACTAAATCAAGAAAATATTCACAATATTACAACCTATGATTTTCTTCCTGTTCCTCCTGCCTTAATAGTCTTCTATAAAATATGGATCAAAATTTTCTTCGTATTCACCTCTATCACTTTTTCATTATGCCTATATAGTCAAATCTTTCATTCACCAAAAGTTATGGGAAACTACATAAAATTCATGATTTGGAATAGTAGTCAGGCGATGACAACCATTTTCGCTCTAAATGCAGCGGAACTTGACTCGATTTTTCCATACGCAGTGATGATAATTACCGGACCAGCTAGATATTTAGCCAATCTAGGGAAACCAGTTGAAATGGCCCTAGCTTCAGCATTCATATTTAATATCATCGCATATAACTATGTGGCGTCGGTGATGTTTTTGTATAGATATGTTCAACTAACGGAAAATTGGCTTCACAAATATATCACTCAAGACAAATATGCCTTACCTTGTAATCTAATTAGTGGGACGCTAGGGACGATTATTGTTCTAGTGCCAGCGATTGGCTATTTCGATGGAAGTGTTGCTATAAAAGAGGAATTAGGTTATGTGATTAAACAGGAGACAGATTTAGAAGATGCTACAGCTATTGGATTTTTGGTAAGGTGTTAATTTTTTGTCTAAAAAGTCTGTAAAATCCAAAAATCTGTCAATTCATATAAAAATATTTATTGAAACGAAAAATTTCATAAGATCAATATATCATTTTGTAGCGCAGCTCACCAGCATGCCAACGGTATCTTGATCGAGCCATAAGACCTTTCCTATGAGGCGCTAGACTAGGGATGCATAATGACTTTTTAAAAAAGGTGGCAATTCTTATCCATAAAGGTGGCTTTTAAAAGAATTTTTTTGAAAAATAACAAATAATTTGTGGCAAAAAAGGTGGCATTAGTTAAAAAACGGTACAAAAAAGGTGGTATCGAGCTAAAAAAGATGGCATTTGCCACCTAAAGGTGGCGTTTATGCAACCCTACGCTAGACCTGTTTGAGTGAAATTTCCAGATGTATAACTTCAAGAGGCCCAAACTATTTTTTATACCACTCTTTTTTCACAAATTTGAGCAGCATCTTGTTCAGCATGAAAAACTGCACCAAAAAGTCTTCACCTTCCAAGTGTTAATCTTGTTAATTGTTTAGAGAATCCCTATAATTTCTTTTTGTGCTCTTATAGTCCAAGTTCTTGCAGCAATGTTAATGAGTTGGATTTGTTGTATAAAAACCTATAGACATCTGCAAGTTTTCAAGCCAAACTTATCACCGACAACCCTTAGATTGTACAAAATTCTAATCAATTCACTCATTTTTGAAACTCTAGCTCTTGTTCTTTTACTAATTGTCCCTATTGGAACAACTGGTCTCATGGTGGCTTTCGGATCAAGATATTCGTCTATAGCTCTTATATTTGCCTTAATGTCGGCTAGCCTATTTTGTCCAGTACATAATTTGATAACTATTGGATTTATTACACCATATAGAAAAGCTGTGATGCAACTTTTTAGACGTGTTTTTGTGAAATTGACGGGGTCTTCGAATCAAGTTGCCCAACAGCCTATCATTTTCGTTACTTCCTATGTTGGAACAAACACAACTGGACAAATGCTGAATTAATTTTTTATGAGAATCATAATCGCTGAATCGAAAGAAATCATTGAATTGATCAGATTTCGAATTTAAAGGAACGGTGCTCGCTCTAACAATTTTGAAGAACAGATTTTCGTGCCAATAATTAGATCTAATTGCAATTCAGGCAATTTTGTTAAACAAAAAACTTTTGAAAAACGGCAACTACTAAAAGTAGTAGCGGTAGTAACACTAAAAAAATACAATACTTTTTTTCAGGGAAGGCTCGAATCAAAAAACGGATCCTTGGAAACGATTCTCCATACCCGATTTGATTTATAAAAAATCATAAATTATGATCCAAAAATGTAACCCCGATTTTTTATGTAACCCCGATTTTTTATGTAACCCCGAAATATTGATCATGTTTAGCGCTACTACCGCTACTACTTTTAGTACAGGGTGTCCCAAAAAAAGTAGAATTTTGAAATTTTTTGGGGTCAATTTTTCGAACCATTTTAACATTTTTTTGGCCATTTTAAGGGGTTTTTATGGGTCAAAAAAATTTTTGGACGTCGGATTCGTGTTTTTCAGCTATTTTTACCCCTAGAACTGACATTTTTAGAAAAAAATTTTTTTCGAAAAATTGACCCCAAAAAATTTCAAAATTCTACTTTTTTTGGGACACCCTGTAATTGCCTGAAAAACAATCACAAATTCAACAACATTGCCTGAATTGCAATTAAATCTAATTATTGGCACGAAAATATGTTCTTCAAAAGAGCGTGCACCGTCCCTTTAAACAGCTGAGCCGAAAGAAGTATGATGTAAGAATATTTTCAAAAGAAATCCGACGAATTTCAAACGATTTCTTCTTTCGACTCATCGGTTCTGAAGATTAAGGCTAAATTCTTGATCCATTTTATTAAGTAAATAAATATAATTAAAAAAAAATACAAATTTACATATTTTTGATTACTTCCATGACAAGAATCCAAAGCACAAAAACAAAATTTATAGCCATTTTTGGTAATTTCACAAGCTAGAGGACCATATTCATAGTCGTAACCAATTCTCGAAGATCTAGACAAAATCTAGAAATTTGGAAAATCTGAAAAATATAGAGAATTTAGAAAATCTAGAAATCTATAGTTAATTTATTTTATATTACGCTTACAATCGCGACTATTACACAAGTACATTTCAAATTTCTCTCATATCTTAAAGGAGGGGTAAAAAGAAGGGACTCTGAAAAATTTTTTTGCCAAAACAGCCTATATAGGGGTAAAATCATGCAAAAAATCGATTGCGCGCATTCTCGAAGCGTAAAAATGCATCCTTGACCCTGATTCAGGGAAATAGATGTGTGTATTGAAGCGAAAATCGAAAAATTTTGAAATTTTTCCCTCAAAATCATATCTCTGGGGGTAATTTTATGCGGGGAATCGATTGCGCGCATTCCCGAAGCTTGAAAACGCTATAAAAAATTGCTACAATGTTCATTTTATATGAAAATTTAAAAAATTGATGCAAAAATCGATTTTTCCGCAAAAAATTCAAAAAAGTTTGTGTATTACAACGAAGAGCTTGTAACAAATTCAAAATTTCAAACGCCTTTATTTCAAAAACTATAACGATTCAGAACATGCCTTAAAAACAAAAAATGCTCTATTTTTCATGAGCTTTTCGAATATATCATTTTTTCATATGGTTGTAACTGACTGGTCCTTTAATAAAGTTAGTCTTTTAATCTCATTCTTGAATAAAGCTATGTAATAACACGAAAGTTTGAGTCAACATGCAAAAATAATGTCACCATCGTGTTCTCCATAATTGATTTCATAGTGTTGAAAAAAATCGTTTCTGAAAACCTTTCGTAGTAGCAGCCAAGATCGATATAATTAAAGTGAATATGATAGGGTGAACTTATTTTTTCCCATAACTATAACCCCTAGAGCTAAAATCAGATGTTCGAGAAATCATAGACTTTCTCTTTTTTAATTGAATTCTTGGAGTTCCTACATATTTTATTATTTTCAGAAAAAATAGATCTTTTGTATGACATATATCGTTATTTCGTACGTAGACATCAACAGATGTTTTATAGGAAAACAAATTTTTCTCTTTTTCATATAATCTAAAAGTCTATGAAAAAAGTTCTATTCCTATTTCCGCATGAGCTTATTAAATCAAGAAAATATTCGTAATATTACAACCTATGATTTTCTTCCTGTTCCTCCTGCCTTAATAATCTTCTATAAAATATGGCTCAAAATTTTCTTCGTATTCACCTCTATTACTTTTTCATTATGCCTATATACTCAAATCTTTCATTCACCAAAAGTTATGGGAAACTACAAAAAATTCATGATTTGGAATAGTAGTCAGGCGATGACAACCATTTTCTTTCTAAATGCAGCGGAGCTTGACTCGATTTTTCCATACGCAGTATTGATAATTACCGGACCAGCTAGATATTTAGCCAATCTAGGGAAACCATTTGAAATGGTTCTAGCTTCAGGATTCATATTTAATATGATCGCATATAGTTATGTGGCGTCGGTGATGTTTGTGTATAGATATGTTCAACTAACGGAAAATTGGCTTCACAAATATATCACTCAAGACAAATATGCTTTACCTTGTAATTTAATTAGTGAGACGCTAGGGACGATTATTATCATAGTGCCAGCGATTGGCTATTTCGATGGAAGTGCTGCTATAAAAGAGGTTTTAGGTGATGTGATTAAAAAGGAGACAGATTTAGAAGATGCTACAGCTATTGGATTTTTGGTAAGGTGTTAATTTTTTGTCTAGAAAGTCTGTAAAATCCAAAAATTTGTACAATCTAGAAAGCCTAGAAAATTGTGAAAATCTTGAAAAATCTAGAAAGTCTAGATAAAATCTAGAAAGTCTAGTCGAAATCTAGGAAATCTAGACAATATCTAGAAAATCCAGTACACCAAATTTTCTCAGCTACAAGTATGCGAAAAAATTTTCGAATTTTAGTCAATTTTCATGATTTTGAATAAGTTTGTATATTGAAACGAAAACTTGATTTTTTTTCCTTAAAGGGGGTAACAATCGGAGCCCGTTCTCAGAAAATTTTTTGTAAAAAATACATTCCTAGGGGTAATTTTATGCGAGAAATCGATTCCGCGCATTCCCGAAGCATGAAAACGTTTCCTTGACCCTGATTCAGGGAATGAGGTGGGTGTATTGAAGCGAAAATCAAACATTTTCGAATTTTTACGAGAAAACCGTCGATTCTTAGGTTTTTCTAGGTAGGGAATCGATTGTGCGCATTCCCGAACCTTGAAAACGCCTCCTTGACCCTGATTCAGGGAAGAAATCGGTTTATTGAAGCGAAAATCAATTTATTTACGTAAATACGTATCCCTTCCCTGCATCAGTGTCAAGGCAGCGTTTCACGATTCGGGAGTGCGCGCAATCGATTCCCCGCCTAGAAAAACCTAAGAATCGACGGTTTTCTCATAAAAATCTGAAAATGTTTGATTTTCGCTTCAATACACACTCTTATTTCCCTGAATCAGGGTCAGGGAAGCGTTTCTAAGCTCCGGGAATGCGCGCAATCGATTCCCCGCATGAAATTTCCCCAGAAATATGATTTTGAGGAAAAAATTAAAAAATTTTTTAATTTTCGCTTCAATACACATTTATTTCCCTGAATCAGTGTCAAGGAAGCATTTTCACGCTACGGAAATCGATTTTTCTCATGATTTTACCCCTATATAGGCTGTTTTGGCAAAAAATATTTTTTCAGAGAATAGTTCCTTCTTTTCACCCCTCTTTTAAGAAATTTTGGAAAAATAACAACGCCATTTTGTAGAGCTCATCGAAAAACGGTAGACTCCCCAAAAATCTCGGAAAACGGATGAATAGTTTTTGAGATATTCAATTTCAAAGTTCTATAGACATGGCCGGAGCCCATGATAATTTTTTTTGAGCACAAAATAATTTTTTTTGCGCACAATATTTTTTTGCGCACAAGTATTCTTTTTTGCGCACAACTACTCTCTTTTGCGCACAAGTATTCTTTTTTGAGCACAAAGTATTTTTTGCGCACAGGTTTATTTATACATGTGTATTACAAATGTGTTAAATTTTTTAGGCCTTAGGCTTATGCTTTAAGCTTAGATCTTAGGCCTAAGCCTAAGGCCTAAGCCTAAGGCCTAAGACCTAAGTCTAAGACCTAAAAAATTTTAACACATTTGTAATACACATGTATAAATAAACTTGTGCGCAAAAAATACTTTGTGCTCAAAAAAGAATACTTGTGCGCAAAAAAATACTTTATGCGCAAAAAGAAATATTGTGCGCAAAAAGAAATATTGTGCGCAAAAAAATTATTTTATGCTCAAAAAAAAATATTTGCGGGCCGGAGCACCCAAAATAATTCAATTTTTGCCATTTCTATAGAACTTTGAAATTGAATATCTCCAAAACTATCCATCCGTTTGTCGAGATTTTTGGGGTACTATCGTTTTTCGATGCGAACTTCTTAATCTTGTTAATTGTTTAGAAACTCCCTATAATCTCTATTTGTGTTTTTATAATCGAAACCATTGCAGCAATGTCTCTGGGTTTAATTTGTTCTACAAAAACCTATAGACACATGCAAGTTTTCAAGCCAAACTTATCGCCGTCAACCCTTAGATTGTACAAAATTCTAATCAATTCACTCATTTTTGAAACTCTATGTCTTTTTCTCTTACTAATTGTCCCTCTTGGAACAACTGGTCTCATGGTGGCTTTCGAATCAAGATATTCGTCTATAGCTCTTATATTTGCCTTAATATCGGCTAGCCTATTTTGTCCGGTACATAATTTGATAACTATTTGCTTTATTACACCATATAGAAAAGCTGTGATGGAGATTTTTAGACGTGTTTTTGTAAAATTGGCGGGGTCTTCTAATCAAGTGGTTATTATTACCCAACAGCCTATAATTCCCGTTTTCAGTACTTCTTATGTTGGAACAAACGCTTTTGGACAAGTGTTGACTTAATTTTGTTATGAGAATCATAATCGGCTGAATCGAAAGAAATCATTGAATTGATCCGATTTCGAATTTAAACAGCCGACAAGTAACACTATCAACTTGTTACCCTCAAAATTTTCCAAACCTAGCTAAAAATATTCATCATACCCGAGTTTATTAATAAATTTTTTGGAATTACGTCCCCATGCGCCTTCCCCGAGGATATGAAGCATAGGTCTGCAAGGTGGAGGGGAGGGGACCCCGATGAGGTGGTCCCCCGAAGACGTGTCGATTGCGTCAAAATTATTTACGTCAATTTTTGATTGCGTCATCCGACATTTGCGTCAATTTTTGATTGCGTCATCCGACATTTGCGTCAATTTTTGATTGCGTCATCCGACATTTGCGTCAATTTTGTTACTACCTTGACACCTTCCTGATAAAAGGTAGTAACGTTACTATCTTGACACCCAATGACGCAAATGACTGTTGACGCAATCAAAAATTGACGCAATCGAAAATTGACGCAAACAAAAATTGACGTAAATGCGGATGACGCTAATAATTTTGACGCAATCGACACGTCTCCGTCCCCCACCACCTCCATCCTTTTTAGCTTGAGGTAGTCTTCTGACACCCAATTTTTATGGACCACCTCATATGTTTGGCGGGGTCTATGCATGGTCCCCCTTCAATTTTGGGTCTATGCGTGCGTGGGTCAAGGGGAAGACTCCCCCTTGCCGACCTATGATATGGACCCCTCAGAACATCAAAAATAGCGTTATTTAGCGCTTCTAAAGGAAATTTGAGGGTCAAAAAATACCCTTATTGTACTTATTCTTTCGCAAAAACTTCATATTTCACCATCTTTGACTATGCCCAACAATTTCCAACCGTTTTTGGAATGATTTGAAAAAACTTCAAAAAATCGACTTTTTGAGGTGCCATGAACAAGGGGTTCAAAAAGTCGATTTTTCGAAATTTTCCAAATCATTCCGAAAACAATTGGAAATTGTTGGGCATAGTCAAAAACGGTGAAATATGAAGTTTTTGCGAAAGAATAAGTACAATAAGGGTGTTTTTTGACCCTCAAATTTCCTTTAGAAGCGCTAAATAACGCTATTTTTCGATGTTCTGAGAGCTAAACCCGCGTATGAGGAATATTTTTTTTAGGTTTGAAGGTTTTTTTAGCTAGGTTTGAAAAATTTTTGAGGATAGCAAGTTGATAGTGTGTTCCTTGTGAGTCGAAAGAAATATGATGTAAGAACATGTTCAAAAGAAATCCGATTAATTTCAACGATTTCTTCTTTTGACTCATCGGTGCCTAAAATTAAGGCTAAATTTTTGATCCATTTTATTAAATAAATATAATCAAAAAACAAGAATTGACATATTTTTGATTACTTCCATGACAAGAATCCGAATCACAAAAACAAAATTTATAGCCATTTGTGGTAATTTCACAAGCTAGAGAAGCATATCCACAGCCGTAACCAATTGTAAATCCATCTTTTGTTATTGTTCTACATTTGCTTAGAGAGTAGCAGCAATCCGCATTTCGTCTTGACAGCGTTTCGACTTTTTGGACCCCTTGTCCTGTCCA
Source organism: Acrobeloides nanus (assembly GCA_900406225.1). Classification (NCBI taxonomy): domain Eukaryota; kingdom Metazoa; phylum Nematoda; class Chromadorea; order Rhabditida; family Cephalobidae; genus Acrobeloides; species Acrobeloides nanus. The sequence goes on along the minus strand of OZJO01004066.1, from coordinate 18,217 downwards.
AGGCATGGCACCTCAAAGTTCGGGAATGCGTGCAATCGATTCCCCCACATAAAATTACCGATATATGGGACATTTTTATGAAAAAAGTTTTCAAGTGCAAAATCATGACAAAAATCAGAAAATTTGCACTTTTTCTTCCACTCTGTTTCGGCGAAAGCGCCGAAAATAGCACACCAAAAAAGTAAGCGTGGTGAACAGAAAATAACAAGTAAATTCGCGGAGAGTGCAAGAGAAAAAGTTTCAAGAATCGAAGCCATTTAAGGAAGTTTACAAGTCAAACGTTCGTTGGCTGCAATAGAGCAGTGGGTTAAGCGTCGTCGCCAAAACGGAAAGCAGAAACCAACAGTGAAGGTTCAAGATCAGGCAGTTCAACAAACTTTTGCGACTCTCCACGACACACCCTGTTTGTGTTAAAAAAGAAAAAGAAATTTATTTCAGCGGGGATCGAACCTGCGCCTTTCCGACTGATACTTTACCAACTGCGCAATGAAGGCAGATCGACAACGGGTTTATATTTCTGATCAAATACCTAAGCTAAAAAGGCAAAAATGAACAATTGAATTTTTAATTTTCTCCAGAGGGGTACCTCCATGATTTTGGTGTCGTTTTTCTTCTCTCGCCGAGCTCCTTTCAGAAACCTAAGCTGTAATAGAATCAGATTTAAGGTTATGAAATTTGTCCATACAGACAGACAAACGCATAGTTCTCGTTTAATATTAAAAGATGTAAAAACGTTCCGACGGGAGAAGGAATCGAACCTGCATCTTTACGCCTAAGAAACTAACGCCTTACTCATTGCGCCATTAAGCCATTGCGACGACTTTGTTTCATTTCTGGCCATATACTAAAGCATAAAAGGCGAAAATGAAAAAATTGATTTTTTAATTTTTCTAGAAGGGGTACCACCACGGTTTTGGTGTCGTTTTTAGTAGAATGGATTTTATTTAAAAAATTATTTTACATAAGAGATTCAAGACGTTACATTAAAAAAATATCACGAAATTTCAAAAAATGCCATGTTTGAAGTTATTTTGGAATGCCGTATGAGTGAAGAAAACATCGTTTTAGTTACATTTGCATTGATTGCAGGAACAACCGCTTCCACATTGACCTAAAAATTTTTCATCAATTTAAAATAAATCGAATAAATCTCTTTTTGTACCGTTGCAGCAAGTACTTTCTTTGGCTTCACAACACCCTTGGCCCTTGCAACAGGCACGAGTATCATCGCATTTGCAGTTGCTACCTAAAAAGTTTATTGTCAACGTTTGTAAAAACAATTTTTGTTGGCTTATGGCCTAGTCTCGATTTGGGTGCAAATGCGCTCGGTCTCGTCTCGATGGCGGTTTTCGGTCGCATTTTTGAATGCCATGGCTCTCAGCTTACGGCCTCGCATCGATGGCGGCTTTCGGCCGCATTTGTTTGGTACAACGACGCTCGGCTTACGATCTCGCATCCGATGGCGGCCTTGTCAAAATCGATATTTAATAAACGATTTTTCGAAAAAATCGATATTTTTTGAACACCAAGAAACTCACCACAGTTATTACAGTTGCAGACCATTTTTCGATCAATAAAAAGAAAAATTTCGCAAGAAAGAATTGAAAAAACTTAGAACCCAATAAGTGGATTGATTCTCTAGCTAACTTTTGCTTCTCCTTTTATATTTGTGACGAACAGTGTTTTAGTCATAGTTTGTGCTAGCAATTTATAGTTGATGCTCGCATAGTTTCGGATATAAACAAATTGACTATTAAAATTGAAAGAAACCATAAACTACAACATCTTTTACATGCTATTGCTTATCTAAATTCCGGTATAGTTTATACCCGAAGAATACTTTGATCATAAACTTCTATAATCAAAACAATGAAAGACGTTACGTCAACAAGAAGGGTTAGGTCATGTGAATCTCATGATTTTTCTATGAAAATTTTTTTTGCCAAAATGAAGCTGATAAAAATATATTTTGTTTAAAAAATGAGAATTATTTTTGCCAACATATGTAATTTACCTCACAACGCAACAAAATGTACAAAAAATAATTTTGATTTTGGCTCAAGCACTCATGGCCGAGTGGCTAGAGCGTCAGAAGTTGAATCAAAAAGTCACCGGTTCGATCCCCGACTCTAAAATCGACTTTTTTATTTTCTAATTTTTCGTATATACCATATATGCTCTAATAATCCCCCACTCTCTATTAATCGTATATACCGTATATTTTCGACCCGGACGTAAAGTGGCCTCCCCTTTTAAACTTCCTTTATGAATCTAATGTAAAACATGTCTAAAAGTAGCTCAGCTAACTGCTCTTCTTCACGAGCTTGACGCAAAAGCTCTAGACCATTCAGAATCACATTCTTGAAGCAATGAATAAGATGGTCTTCACTTCCATCTGTCGAAGTAGTAACCGCATAAATTTTAAATGATTTCTCAATGAGTTCCTTGGACAAACTATAGCAAGTATTTGCGACCCATCCCAAGTATACTGCCATAGGCGGAGCTCGGGGATTTCCGCTTGCTGTGGTCTCCCTCTCATCATGCATCACCCATGTTTTATATTGATCGAGTATCGAATCCTTGAATGATTTGTTCCAAGAAATTGAATGGTTTCGGTCTTTTTTATCAGCTTTTCATACATGCGGTTTTGGTTTCCGAACCCTACTATATTACCTCTATATTTCTGCGAATAGTGATTTTTGATTTTTTTTGACCATGTATTCGGAACGCGCCGACACTTGCGGACGAAAATTTTCGAACCCGACAAAAAAAAATTTTTTCGGACACTTCGAAACCAGAAAAATCGTTCTAGCTCCAAGACGATGCCGTTTCGACTAGGGGTTGTATAAATACAAAATGAAGTAAAACTCATCAGCTTTTCAATAACACCAAAACCATGTTATATGGATTTACACAGACCGGAGATATGACCATTTGAAGTTGAGCACTGATTTCAAATTCCGACCTGCAGTAAAGGGGTACTTTGAGATCGGATGAAAAAACGGACTTCAAATTCGTGCTCAGCGTATCCAAAAACGGTAGAATATGTATGTTTAGAGGAAATTTGAACAACTTTTTACTATGCATTGTATAGAACAAAGTGCGAAATGTAGGGATATTGCCTCTTAAGCTGTAAGTATTAGGTGTATGCAAAAGTAGTTGTGCATGACTTAAGAATGTGAAAAATCGTTAGATTTCGATGTGGTCGTCCAATTTAATTAAAAATTTTTCAGAATATGAGAATAAAGTATGAGAAAATTTTTAAAAAATCAGCATGCAGCGACTTCGGATTTCGCTGTAATGCAAATTTAAGTACACATGTAAAAAATGTGAGTTTTTGAGTGCTGACAGTAAAAAGCTCATATCTTCGCAGATAGATCCGTTTTCGTTGCAGTTTTTTCCTTGATTATGTAATGAATTATGAGGAACACGATCCGATTTGGGTTTTTAATTCGACTTATAGTTTTCGAGGAAATTGAAAAATGATAAATACAAATCCCGTTTTTTGGATATTTTTCGCATTTTCAAAAATGCTACGCAGAGGTTACGGAGAAAAAACTTGAAAACTCTTCTTTGACTATGAATCAGGCAAAAAAATAGATTTTTTTCTAATTTTTGAATCGAAAAAGTCTCAAAAATTATTAAAAAATAGATTTTTTGCCTGATTCAGGGTCAGTGAAGATTTTTCAAGATTTCTCAATGCGCGCAATCGATTTTTCGCATAGAAAAACCCCCATTGAGTCATTTTTGAAAAAATTTAAAAATTTTTCCAACCCGGCTGTAAAGTGGCCTCCCCCGTTCTTAAGAACAGGCTTGGTCCAAGTTAATCTTAACACGGGGAATACTTTGTTGCACAAAGGTTGTGATAAGTAGTACTCATCGAGCTAATAATTATAAAAAATTTAAAATGTTGTCCTATGAGGATCTAGAGCCTCTGGAAGGTTTCTATGTCAATATTTTGACATCTTTTCAGTAATTTGAGGGTATCTCGGTGAGGGAATTGATTTGAGAGCTCGTTGATCACTCATGTGAAAGCTGGTGATCTGCGCTACAGATTTTATATTGACACCTATAGCAAGTTTTCGCTTCAATAAAAAATTATACTCCAATCTTTGAGCATGCCTCAATTTTTCGACCGGGTTTTTTTTTTGCAAAGATCGGCATTTTTGACCCGGTTACGAGGGTTTTCACCCAAAGTGGTTGTCACAAAATATGAGCCCAGATTCCCAGGAAAATTTTGGTATATTGGGTTTGGCATATTAGCACAGGAGTTTTTTGAGTTAAAGCTAATTTATTTTTGAAAAATGGTGATTTTTCGATAATTTTAGCGTAGCAAGATTCCAAAACTTAAGCTAACTTATTTCTTTTTGCCAAAAAATGAGTTATTTTACCGTTTTGGCCTCTGGCAACAATTTTTGAGCGAATATGTTAAAGCCTTAAAAATCTACCATTTTTGCTATGAACCTGGACCACAAATCTGGACCCAAACATAAAGTTGTTCAAAATTGGTCTAAAACGAGCTCTCAATTCAATTCCCTCACCGAGATATCCTATAATGGGCCTGTTCCTCCGGTCCTTGTACTTGTAATTGTACTTGTAAATTTTTACAAGTACACACACAAATCGTCATAACTTTAACAGGTTAACGTTTCAAGCCTCCATTCCTCCCCCTAGAACTCCCACCTACCCCCTAACTTTTCATGAGGAACATTTTTCGCGTTGACAAGAAATTCCGAAAAAATTCTGCTTTTTCAGTGTTATTCGAAAAATCGCCATAACTTTAACAGGTTAACGTTTCAGGCCTCCATTCCTCTCCCTAGAATCTCCACCTACCCCCTAACTTTTCATGAGGAACATTTTTCGCGTTGACGAGAAATTCTGAAAAAATTCAGTTTTAAAGTTATGGCCATTTTTTTAATAACACTGAATCTGGGTTTTCAATGTTATTCGACAAATGGTCATAACTTTAAAACGAAATTTTTTCAGAATTTCTCGTCAACGCGAAAAATGTTCCTCGTGAAAAGTTAGGGGATAGGCAGGGTTCTAGGGGGAGGGATGGAGGCCTGAAACGTTGAACTGTTAAAGTGATGGCGATTTGAAAATAGATCCTAATTATAAATTTTTTTACAAGTACTTGTATTTGGACTTGTAGTTGTACTTGTAAATTTTTTACAAGTACAAGGACCGGAGGAACAGGCCCAATTACTGAAAAGATGTCAAAATATTGACATATACACCGTCCAGAGGCTCTAGATTTTCATAGGACAACATTTTAAATTTTTTCTTTTTTTATAATTATTAGCTCGATGAGTACTACTTATCGCAACCTTTGTGCAAATAAGCATTCCGCGTGTTAAATACAAGCGATGATAAGCGCTCGATTCCAGCTTCTATAATTAATTGTTTATTAATCATCAATAAAACCTTTTTACATAAAATAAAAAATAATAAAATGCTTGGCATAAAAAATGATTAATTGTTGCCAAACAGCTTAAGCTAGTCCTCCAGTGTCTCACAAAGTCAGTCAGCAAAATCGTCTGGCCCATTAACAGTACTAAAATCTGCCATCGCAACTGATTCAGTGCTAACTTGCCATACGGATTCTACTATCTTTTTTAAGATATTCAGTGATTTTTTCGTGTCTTCGTTCTTCAGCTAAATTAAGTGGAGTCTTGCCATCAATGTCAGTAACATTAACATTAACATCAGCGCCATGTTCCACCAACCATTGGACAACATCTAAGTTACCCCAATAAGCTGCCGAGTGCAGCACCGTCTCGCCATCATCGCTTTTAACATTAACATCAGCGCCATGTTCCACCAACCATTGGACGACATCTAAGTTACCCCGAGCTGCCGAGTGCAGCACCGTCTCGCCATCATCGCTTTTAACATTAACATCAGCGCCATGTTCCACCAACCATTGGACGACATCCCATTTATCTTCTTGAGCTGCCGAGTGCAGCACCGTCTGGCCATTATTGCTTTTAACATTAACATCAGCGCCATGTTCCACCAACCATTGGACGACATCTAAGTTACCCCATCGAGCTGCCGAGTGCAGCACCGTCCGGCCATCATTGCTTTTAACATTAACATCAGCGCCATGTTCCACCAACCATTGGACGACATCTAAGTTACCACAAGCTGCCGAGTGCAGCACCGTCTCGCCATCATTGCTTTTAGCATTAACATCAGCACCATGTTCCACCAACCATTGGACGACATCTAAGTTACCCCATCGAGCTGCCGAGTGCAGCACTGTCTCGCTATAATCGCTTTTAACATTAACATCAGCGCCATGTTCCACCAACCATTGGACAACATCTAAGTTACCCCGAGCTGCCGAGTGCAGCACCGTCTGGCTATCATTGTTTTTAACATTAACATCAGCGCCATGTTCCACCAACCATTGGACGACATCCCATTTACCCCATCGAGCTGTCGAGTGCAGCACTGTCTCGCCATAATCGCTTTTAACATTAACATCAGCGCCATGTTCCACCAAACATTGGACGACATCTAAGTTACCCCGAGCTGCCGAGTGCAGCACCGTCCGGCCATAATTGCTTTTAACATTAACATCAGCGCCATGTTCCACCAACCATTGGACGACATCCCATTTATCTTCTTGAGCTGCCGAGTGCAGCACCGTCTCGCCATCATTGTTTTTAACATTAACATCAGCGCCATGTTCCACCAACCATTGGACGACATCTAAGTTACCCCGAGCTGCCGAGTGCAGCACTGTCTCGCCATAATCGCTTTTAACATTAACATCAGCGCCATGTTCCACCAAACATTGGACGACATCTAAGTTACCCCGAGCTGCCGAGTGCAGCACTGTCTCGCCATAATCGCTTTTAACATTAACATCAGCGCCATGTTCCACCAAACATTGGACGACATCTAAGTTACCCCGAGCTGCCGAGTGTAGCACCGTCCGGCCATAATTGCTTTTAACATTAACATCAGCGCCATGTTCCACCAACCATTGGACGACATCCCATTTATCCCATCGAGCTGCCGAGTGCAGCACCGTCTGGCTATCATTGTTTTTAACATTAACATCAGCGCCATGTTCCACCAACCATTGGACGACATCCCATTTACCCCATCGAGCTGTCGAGTGCAGCACTGTCTCGCCATAATCGCTTTTAACATTAACATCAGCGCCATGTTCCACCAAACATTGGACGACATCTAAGTTACCCCGAGCTGCCGAGTGCAGCACCGTCCGGCCATAATTGCTTTTAACATTAACATCAGCGCCATGTTCCACCAACCATTGGACGACATCTAAGTTACCCCATCGAGCTGCCGAGTGCAGCACCGTCCGGCCATCATTGCTTTTAACATTAACATCAGCGCCATGTTCCACCAACCATTGAACAACATCCAAGTAACCCCCTTCAGCAGCTAAATGTAAGGCTGTTTCCTTATGATAATCAGTAGCAGTGGCTTCCAATAGAGATTTTAGAGTTTTTTCATGTCCTTTTAGACTATTCAATAAAAATGTGATAATTTTGACAGTACCTTCTTCAGCTGCTAGGTGCAAAAGCGTCTTGCCTTTTTTATTAAAAAGTTTTTTCTGATCTGATTGCCATAATCTTTCTATCTGTTTTCCACATCGTGCCAAAGTATTTTCTGGTAAAGATTCCGTCAACTGACCATTAAGAAAAGCTCTGGTAACTTGATATTCTGGTTGCATAAGAATTTCTTTCAGCACAAACTCAAATATTGTCTCAATGTCTAGACTAGCTACCAAAAACTTCCCTACTAAGTATTCAGCAAAAGTTCTGTGAATAAAGTGAAGTTTATCTTCAACGATTTGATCAATAATTCCATTATTTATTTTACTTATTCTTATATCATTGATAAAAGATAACAGTTCTTGTTTCTTATCCTCAAAAAGTAACTGTTTATTATTCTCGTTAACTTTAGCTAATTTTGGACATTCTTTGCTAAATTCTTGATAAAATTTTTCACATAGTAACACTTCCACCTTGTTTTCTGGAAATAACGCATATAAGGCTAAGTTTGCATGCTTTTCTATAAATTTCGAGTACCCTGTTTCACTCTGGGCTTTTACGTTTGGTTGGCTAATATCTAATTTACTTTTTCCTTGCTGAATCTCATATTTTTTCTTTAAAAAGCGTTCATATAAATCATTTAAACTCATTTTTTCCGGCAATTCAGCTTGATTTGACTTATAAAATGTTTCGAAGTCTGTTTCAAAAGCTTCGGCCAACATTTTAGTTTGTAATGGAATTCCGGTAAATTCTTTATCTTGATCGTTAATTGATCTAGCTAGTAATCTTATTAATTTTTTAGCATAGACTTCAAACTGTTTGAGTTGAGTTTGATTAGTTATATTTAGCTTCTGTTGCCAAAACATGGTTAAAAAATCAATTTGATTTTTTTCAGAAAAAGACTCTAATGTGAAAGAAAGGTGTTGCAGCTGCTCTTCTAATACATTTTTTTCAGTAGGTCTTGTAGTAACCCAAATCTGTTTGATAGTGCTATTTCTTAGTCCTCGTATCAGATTAATCACCGTTTCTCTGTAGTCTGGGCTGATCTCGTCAAAGCCATCAAACATTATGATCAGCTTGCTAGTTTTACTCTTGAAGTGTGTTTTAAACAATGCTCGTTCTAAAGGAGTAGAAAGTTTTAAAATATCTTTTTCTAGAAATTGAATGGCCATATTAGTGGTTTGGTTGATATCGTGTGCTTGAAAATCGCCTTTTCCTTTCAGCTCATTCGTGTATTCATTCAAATTAATTCTGACTATCCATAAGTCTGGGTTCTGTTCTTTTATTTTTTGTGCCAAATTAGTCAGCACTGTCGACTTACCCATTCCCGCTGTATCAGAAATGATGATCACTTTGTGTTCGTTTGTATCCTTCAACCATTCATCTTCCGCATGCTTTTTATTGTTCTTTTCCATGTGTTTATGTAAATTAGATAAAGACCCTTGTGATCGATTCCACACTAGTCGACCTGAATTGCTCGTTAGCCAATGGGTTGGACGATTCGGTTGTAGTTGACATAATTTCTTAAACTGTTCTGCTGCTTGACTATCATCAAGAATAACAAATCTAATATGGCCACTTGTATCAGGGTGATATTCTTGGAACGAGCAGATTGTATCCTTCTTTCGTACTAAATCGCCAAGGCTTGTTTTATCTATGCCATTAATCACTAGTAAATCTTGATTTCTGTGTTGTGACTCGCCTTGACTTTCTTTAAAAATTTCCATCGAAATCGTTGGATAAGTGAATGAACGATTTATATAATAATTTTTCTCATCACCTAAAGCTACTAATTCGGATCCAATTGCTACATCGGCATTACTGACTAGCTTGACTATAATTTCAGAGTCGATTAGTTTTTTTAATTCTTCATTTTGTTCATCTATCAGTTCCTTTAGGCTTATCTTTTTTCCTTGTAATGTAACTGATGTTTCAAGAATTTTCCTTTGCCATTCAATTGGTAACTTATTTAATGTATCTTTACCTTGTAGCTCCGAATAAAAAGGTTGGCCTGTTGATGACTAAAGAAAAATTTTAAAAAAGATTCTCAGTAAGAGTTTATAAGTAGTTAGAACGCGTTCGAACATCGGAATTCCGATGAAAATTCCCAATTTCGGGAAATTTCTCGTTACCTGAGCAAAATTTTTCCCGATTTCGAGAAATTTTTTTGTTTTTTCGCCAGAATAGAGTGAAAGAGTGAACAGATTTTTGAAATTTTAATTTGTATAAAAGTTTGTTAAAAAGCTTCTGAACATTTTCACCACGGAAATAATTTCAAATTTTTAAAAGCCCGAAAAGGTCTTGATCCTCCCTTAAAGGAGGAGTAACATTTCTGCGTATTCTCGAAAAAAAATTTTCCGATTTTATTCTAAAAATCGATTTTTTAGGGTAATTTCTAGCAAAAATTAAATGCGCGCATTTTCAAAGCGTGAAAAATTAAATTTGACTCTGAAAATCAGGGTAGAACTATTTTTCAACGCGAAAATTTTTTCCGATTTTATTCCAAAAACTAATTTCTAGACGAACAACCGATTGCGCGCATTATCGAAGCGTGAAAACGTTTCTTTGACCCTGATTCAGGGGGAAAAGTTCGATTTTTGAACCAGAAACTGTCATTTTCGATGTCTAGACGTCATTTTCACGCTTCGAAAATTCTTTTTCGCCTAGAAATTAGTCTTAAAAGTCGGTTTTTAGAATAAAATCGGAAATTTTTTTCGATTTTTCGAGAATACGCCATAAATGTTACTCCTCTTTAAGTCTTTGTCCAAAATTTTCGAAAAAACATAGGGGGACTAAGGTAAATTTTGAAAAATTGTTTTCTCGATTTGGAATTTCCTTCCCCACAGCCTATATAGAGGTAAAATCATGCGAAAAAATGATTGCGTGAATTCCTGAAGCAGAGAATGCTTTCTTGATCCTGATTCAGGAAAGAAATTGGTGTATTGAAGCGAAAATCAAATATTTTCGGATTTTTATGAGAAAATCGTCGATTCTTAGGTTTTTCTAGGCGAGGAATCGATTACTCACTCCCGAATCGTGAAAACGCTTCCTTGACTCTGATTCGCTTCTGGAATGCGTGCAAACGATTCCTCGCATAAAATTACCCCTACTGTCATAAAATTTTTTTATTTACAATTATGAGGGATTTTCATATAGCAAAAGGTTGAAAATTCTATATTTTCCCTGAATCAGGGTCAAAGAAGCGTTTTCACGGTTCGGGAGTGCGCATAAAACATTCCTCTCCTAGAAAACCNGCCTAGAAAAACCTAAGAATCGACGGTTTTCTCATAAAAATCCGAAATGTTTGATTTTCGCTTCAATACACCGATTCCTTCCCTGAATCAGGGTCAAGGAAGCGTTTTTACGCTTCGGGAATACGCGGAATCGATTTCTCGTATAAAATTACCCCAGGAAAGTCATCTTTTTGAAAAAGTTTTGAAAAAAAATTTTTTTCATGGAATCGGCTAGGAATGTCTGTCCCCCTTTAAAAAAATTCATTTTTTAAAATTTTTTGGATTTGTAACAAACATAAAAATTACAAATTTCATACAAATTTGAAGTTGTGACCAATTTCCAAGATTTTGAGCCCTCAACCATTTTTGAGTGTGTAGAATCCGAAAAAAATATCTTTGGAATTTTTTGACCACACCTTTTTTGAAAAAATTTTTTGAGGGGGTACCCCCTAATTTTTTTTCAAAATTTGTGAACATTTTGGAACCCCTACAATATGGATGTCAAACGAACGGGGGACAATGAGCAGATTACGGATTGGTGCTGAATTCTTTGAAATTTCAAAATTTTAGCCCTATTTTTTTAGTAAAGGGTACCCCCTATTTTTCCAATATTTTTGGTCATTTTGAAATATTTGACTTGTTTCAGGCTCTCTCATAGTCCCCGTTCGTTTGACACTCATATCGTATGGGTTCCAAAATGTTCACAAATTTTGAAAAAAATTAGGACGTACCCCATCAAAAAATTTTTTCGAAAAAGGTGTGGTCAAAAAATTCCAAAGATATTTTTTTCGGATTCTACACATGGTTGAGTGCTCAAAATGTTGGAAATTGGTCACAACTTCGAATTTTTATGAAATTTATAATTTTTGTTTTTTAAAAATCCAAAAAATTTTAAAAAATGAATTTTTTAACCCCCAGTAAGGGATCAAAGCCAAAAAATTCTTGCGGATTCAGGTAGAGGAGACTTCATTCTCATACGCTGAAAAAAATGGCACTACTTTTTTCACGCTTACATTTTTCACGTTACTTTTTTCACTTTTCCACACGTTATAAACTATTACTTTAAAAAATTGCGTTAAAAAACGTGAAAAAAGTAAGCGTGAAAAACCAAAAACGTGAAAAAAAGTAATAGTGCCAAAAATTTCATCAAAAACCGCCTTTGTGAGGCAAATTTTTGTCCGACCGAGAATAAGCCATAATTGTTACTCCCCTTTAGGAAGTAAAATGTAACTGACGTTTCTTTCTAAAAATATTCATTTATAACGACTACATTCGTAAGAGGTAATCATTATAAATGAATTTCTTGTAAAACCTAATAAAATGATACTTGTAAAATAATTATACTGAAGGGCCTGTTCCTCCGGTCTTTGTAGTTGTACTTGTAAAAAATTTACAAGTACAAAAAAAATTACCCCCAGAAATGTGATTTTAAGAGAGAAATTAAAAAATTTTTCGATTTTCGCTTCAATACACCCATCCCTTCCCTAAATCAGGGTCAGAGAAGCGTTTTCACGCTTTGGGAATGCGCGCAATCGATTTCTCGCACAAAATTACCCCTAGAGGGGTCTTTCCTTCAAAAATTTTGATAAGAATTTTTTTCGGAGATAGGGCCGCAATCGACACCCCTCTTAAACTGCTGTCTTTGTCCCAGTATTACCTAAATAGTTTTTTCGTATTTTATCGGGTTATTGATGTGACAATGGAATTATTTGACAATTGGTTATTGTTTATTATAAGTTGTTTTTTTTTGAAAGATCCCGAATTCGCTTTTGTCGAGAAATTTGTTATTTTAAATTATCGTGTCAATACTCAAACTTTATTGCAAATCAGGCAATGTTTCCATTGAAAAATGTTGTTGATTTCAAAATGTATAGGCTCCGCAGCCCCGCTGTCAAATTCGGTGATTTTGGTCTCAAACTATTCCTTATGCATCGAATTTTAATGAAATAGAACGTTTTTTTCGAGAAACTTCAAAATACTCGCTATAAACGGCTTGCAAAAATGACTAATTTTCGCCACTTTTCTAGTCAAGTTTTTACCCTTTTCTGGATAAAATTAAAAATTTTTTTCAACATTTTTATCTTTCAAATGTTGCGTTTTTATTTTAACATTGCATTAAATCTTTTTTTATAGGATTCGTGATGCTGAAGAGAAGTCGACAAGGAAACCATCTAGCGGAAGCTCGTGTAAAATCAGCTAAAGTGCTACAGAAATATTGTGATGTCGGAACACAGACAACTGTAGGTTATTTTTAAGGGATCATAAAAATCTAAAGACGTACCATAAATACTGTAAAATACGCCCCCTCTAAAAATTACAAAAATTTAAAATAGCTTGGGGGCCAAGCTGTTTTTTACAACTTTTTCTGAAATTTTGGACGAAAACATAGGGGGGGGGGACCAAGAGGGTAAAAGTTTTTTCAATTTCAGAGGGCGAAGATCAAAAACTTTGTCTGAAAAATCAATCAAGACAGCTCATAAAATCAATCTCGATTTGATGAAAATGCAAGATACCTCAAAAATGTTCATACGGGTTCAATAAGTGCCTCGGATAATTTTTTTCGATTTTGGCAATTCTTTCAATTTTGACCAATTTTTTATTTTGGCCATTTTTTTCGATTTTAACCAATTTTTTTACTTTGACCAACTTTTTCGATTTTGATCAATTTTTTTCGTGAGTTTTAAAAATAGAAACTTCGTTACCGGCGAGAAAAATTCGATTCAAGCATGTATTTAGCGCTCTTCGAAATTTTAGGAACAAAAATTATCGAATTCATTTAATATTCATAGATATGTGACCATTTTCATTATATATCCATTCTATATATAAAATCGTTTCTAGAAATTAAGGGCCCTATTAAATTTTATGTTTTTTATGTTATTCGTGTTCTATGCACAGCAATGAATATGGTTTATGCAATTTTTTATGTGACTCAAGTTTTTGACAAGTTTGGGCCGCCGTGGATACAGTGCCACTTTGATGTCAAAGGACATCAAAATCGTGTTTTTCAGCTAAAAAATAGTGAGGTATGACATATCAGAGCGAAAAACCTTCAGGTTACCTCAAAGTGGCTATGTACCTTTAACCTTTCTGTAAATGGTTGGTATAGAAAATTTTTATGTTGGTCCAGTTTCTTACCACCTCAACTACATCGCGCTGCGCGCAGCCCACTGCGATCTGATCGACTCCCAACAGTAGCTGTTAGCAGCTGCAGTAGCCCCAAGCAGCAAGCAGTAGCGGCGAAGATGAGAAACTGGAACATTGGCTACAAAAATGCTATGTTTATTTTTAAATTTTTATAAATCCGATACTAAAAAAATATTATCGCTGAAAATTAGAAACAATCGTAGCCGGCGTTCTTGTTGATTTGGAGATTACCGAAATAATCTTGTTTTTTGTAGCTCTATTTCTGATAATTCTTTCATAAATAAGCGCTGAAAGTAAAGCCTCGAATGATGTCAGGAAGCGAGAATACGAACCGATATAATCATTTAAATCGATCGTGATGATTTTCGGTAATACAAAACTAACGAGTCCTGGAAGGAGGTCAAATAAAAAGTTTGTCAGTATAGTACAAAGAACTAAGAGATTGTTCTAAAAAAGTTGATATTTTATGACATTTTAAGTCTACCTTTTTCGAGAAAGTCCCTTCGGAAATTTTTTGCAAGTTCATAATACGTAAAAAATACAAGCCACTTGTTAAGTTTAAGATAGCTAACGTGTTTTTAATTAACCAAAAAACACTCCGTTTATATTTTTTACATAAGCACCCGAATGAATAACAATCTAAAACCATAGAATTCAAAGAATTTCACACATTGCGCAAATGATTATTTCAGTGGCGCGCCGACATTTGCGGACGAACTTTTGTGGACCCGACACTTGCGGATCTGACTTTTGCGGACCGACATTTGCGGATTGTATCGGGCAATCTGCAAATATCTGGTCCACAAAAGTTCGTCCGCAAGTGTCGGCGCGCCATTTCAGTCTCAAAGGGTCGTTTGCATACCTGAGGTAAAACCTTAGCTAAAAAATGATACAAGGTCCAAAAAAATTTTTCTATACCTATCGATTTTTACCCCCAAAAATCGCACTAGGGAACTCTAATTTTGATGTTTTCGTAACTACTAGGGCAATAGAATTAGTTTACGTTGACTTCGAAAAAATCTGGGACTATCACTTCGTGAGTGTCCCTTGTAAGGTCCAAACAAATTTTGCTGTAGGAGGAATTTTTTACTATTTTTTATTATCTGTATCCGGTGGTAGGTCCAGAGGGGAGGGGGGGACACGGATTCTTTGACCTTTTTTTGATATTTTTTGGTCATTTTTTTGCCATTTTTGGTCATTTGAAGACCCTTTTTTGGTCATATTTTAGGGTAAAAAATTTTTTGACCCACTCCAGAAATTTAAAATAGCTTGGGTCAAGCTGTTTTTTACTTTTTCTGAAATTTTGGACGAAAACATAAGGGGGGACCAAGAGGGTAAAAATTTTTTCAATTTCAGAGGGCTGGGCCCAAGGGGACCAGTTGTAGCTACCAGGTAATCAGGAGTGTCAAATTGAGAGGGGAGTGCGCATTTTTTGACCTTTCGATTTTCATGGGGAATGCGCATTTTTTATCAAGAGAGATGCGCATTTTTTTCGGAATTTGATTCCCCCTAGATGGCCTATGCCCCCTTGCCAGCGGCCTGAAGCTGCCACTGCTTGTACCTGTATTTACACTGTCTGGAATTTCCAACATCAGAAAGGTACCATTTATAACCAATATACCAAAACATATAATAATTGAAATAATATATAAAAATTGTTGCCTTTTCACCCCGAATGTGAATGAAAATTTTAAGCTCAAGCACCTTTCAAGAGTTATAAAAAATACCAATGTGGGTAACATTGGTGACCAAGCGTTTTCTATCCACCCAGTAAAAAACATTATATAAGCATTATATGCTATTGAAGGACGCCAAAAAATTATCATATAAAATGAAGAAATCAATGAAGTTAATGATGCAACCAAATTCAGACAGATATAATTTCGTACGATGGGTGAAAAGTCATTTGAAAGATTTTTTATTTTAATCAACTTCCATATGGAATTTCCATATAATGAAAATGCAACTACTTGATTTCCTATAATCCAAATAAATTGCACTAGACACAAATATGGAATATATGGTAATAATACCATAACGATTTTTATTTATATGACAACGTCAAATTTATAAGTACACAAAAACTTTAAGGAAGTAAAATGAAACTGAAGTTTCTTTCTAAAAACATTTATTTATAATGGCTACTTTCTAAAAACATTTGTTTATAATGGCCATTTATAAGAGGTTTCTAATAAAACCTAATAAAACGATACTTATAGAAAAAATTATACAGCTAAAACTTGTAATTTAGAATTTTCACCATGTAAGTATAAATTTCAGTAATCTCGACAGAAAACAATTATCTCTAGTCTCATCGAGACGATTAGCGAGTATTTGCGGCGTCCCTGAGAAGTCCGCTTTTTCGTTGAGAAATGTCCTAGAGCCAAAACGATAACAATAGAATTTTTGGAGCTACTGAACTTGGTGGGGTGGGGGCATTTAACGTGACCCCCAAGGCCGAAGTAAAAAGCGCCGAAATTTTTACTGAAACACACCCCCAGGGGTAAAAATTGACGCGGAACACTCTGGTGCCATTATTTTCAAATCAAAATCTTCGAAAACCTATGAATTAGACGTTATATTAGGCCCGCACCGACTACTGTTTCTGATGAGTGGCGGGCTTATCGTCAAATCCGAATTCTGAAACATCGTGACCTGATGTACAGGGTGGCCCAAAAAAAAATTGCAATTTTAGTTTGTATGATGATTTGCGATCATCATACAAACTACAAAAATCCCGAAGGTCAAATCAGAATTTATCATAATTCAAGATTTCATCATACAAAGTACAAAAAATTTTGAATTAGATATTTCTGAAAAATACATTTTTTTGTAGTTTGTATGATGATCGCAAATCATCATACAAACTAAAATTGCAATTTTTTTGGGCCACCCTGTATAGGTATCTAATGATGAACCACCACCGCTACTTTATCGATCCTGCAACACACGTGCATACACAACTTATAGAAAATAAGTGGGGGGGGGGGAGTGGAAGTCCGAAATCCGTCGAATTAAAGGTGTTCGTGACCGCCAGCTTCGCAACCACATTTCGGAATTCAAAACCAAGTACTAGTGCTTTTTAAAAAATTAAAAATCTATATTTTCCCTGAATCAGGGTCAAGGAAGCATTTTCACGCTTCGGGAATGCGCGCAATCGATTTTTCGCATGATTTTATCCCTATATAGGCTGTTTTTGCAAAACATTTTTTTCGAAGATTAGTTCTTGATTCATTTTTCGGTTTGGAGAGGGAGGGCGACACCACTGCCGACACCCACACAACACAGACAGACATTACACGTTTTATATAAGAGGATTTCCGATTGCTTGACAAACTCTAATAGTCAAGTTATTTATAAAAGCATATAAGAGCTTATATTCCGTTTGAACTTACATTTGTATCTAACTTGGATTAACGTCAAAATTGTTGTGGAATTTATCTTATAAATGCTAAGTCACGACTACATCTAATTTCATGACATTTAAAAAGTTCTTTAAATTAACCCTCGGAGTACTGTTGAAGATTTCGAGTCACATAATCGGCTTTATCTCCAAAACTACGAAAGCTTTTTACTCGAGGTCTTTTGCAAAGTTGATCCATCTACTAGGCACAAATTTTAAGCTTAAAATCAAGTCCGGGCGATTCCCGCTAGTATGGTGGCCTGAACTCAATTTCATGAAAATGGGTAAAAACGGCACTTTTTTCAGTAAAAAATCGCTAAAAAATCCAATTTAATAGATTCTTCAGTGGGATCTTTTGCAAAATAATCTAAAGATGTCCAAGAAACATTTGCAAAAGACCTCATTGGATTTGATAATGTTTTCGCAGTATATTAATTTTAAGTTGAGGCTTGGATCGTTTTCTCGAACATAGGCATTTTTGGACTCTAACACGGCTGACCAAAGTGGGTCAAAAATGGGGACACATAAAATTTTTGTAAAAAACGTTTTCTCTAATACTTAATAACCACTGATGTTAATTTGCTAGAATATTCTAGAATCCGCTAGATTCTGCTAGAATCGGCTAGAATCCGCTAATCGCTATAACTCGATCAGGTTAGCGTTTCAGGCCTCCATTCTTTCCCCTAGAACCCCCGCCTCTCCCCTAACTTTTCACGAGGAACATTTTTCGCGTTGACGAGAAATTCTGAAAAAATTCCCTTTTAAAGTTATGACCATTTTTCGAAAAACACTGAAAACCCAGATTCAAAACCAGATGCAGTGTTTTTCGAAAAATGATCATAACTTTAAAAGGGAATTTTTTCAGAATTTCTCGTCAACGCGAAAAATGTTCCTCGTGAAAA
>OZJO01004065.1:0-19972 GCA_900406225.1 Acrobeloides nanus | reverse complement strand
CTAGGAAAATGCATTTTTCATGCGGTTTTTTGCTACGTGCTATTCAGACCACCCCGTTTTGTGTTTGATAAAAATTTTTAAAAAATTTCACTTTTTTACATGAAAATCACCATTTTTTGGCCATTTCTCAACTTTTTTGTGCATTTTGGCACTTTTTAACCATCGTGTTCCCCGACCCCGAAAACCACAAGAAACATGTTTTTAGCAAAATTTAAAAAATTCGAAAATTTTCGATTTTTGACCCCTTTTTGCCTTGGTTGGAGGGGACCAAGGCAAAAAATCGAAAAATTAACAAATTTTTTAAAATTTTTTTATATATCAAACACAAAACGGGGTGGTCTGAATAGCACGTAGCAAAAAACCGCATGAAAAATGCATTTTCCTAGCTCGAGATATAGTCATTACAAACCCGTGACACTTGAAAGATCCACCCTGTATTTTCATTAGATATATTAACTAAATCACTTCCGAATATAAACACTTGTAGGAAATAATTTGATTTTATCGCGAGTTCCTAGTACAAAAAATGCTTATCGTCTAAGCATATTTATAAGTTCAAATTCGTAGCTAGATTTATTTCCATGGCTCCGAATAGCTATATTGACGTTGTAGATGAAACTTTTGCTGACCGAATTCGTTTTTATCAACATATCAACCTTGTAATTGATACCATTTTCACTGGTTTATCAGTGTATTTAATCATTTTTAAAAGTTCTCAACATATCAAACTTTATAAATACTTTTTGTTGAACATTGTGGTAAGCAGAGTTTTTTTTTGACCGTCATGGGATTGGTCTTAAGAAAAACTTGGCCCTTGGTGGGGTTGCACGGTTTTGCGACCTTGTTTTACTGGGTTATATTTATATTTTTAGCCCTCGTCACGGGGTTGGGTCTTAAGAAATCCGGCGGAGTTGGGTCGCCAATAGCGACCCTAAAAAGCTCTGGTGGNTGTTTTACTGGGTTATATTTATATTTTTAGCCCTCGTCACGGGGTTGGGTCTTAAGAAATCCGGCGGAGTTGGGTCGCCAATAGCGACCCTAAAAAGCTCTGGTGGTAAGTAAAATAATAGTCGCAAAAAGCGCCTGATTTAAAATCTGAAAATCGTCATATTTGTTAGACGTATATCCGAAAACTTTTCTACAAAAATCTTCGGTCACCGAAAATTTTGATATTTTTGTTAAAGGGGGGGGGGAGTCCAAAGTAGGGTCGAGTAGAAAATTTTTTTAACAAGTGACCCTTTAGGGGTAATTTTATGTAAGGAAATCGAGCGCGTTTCCGAACCTTGAAAACGCTTCCTTGACCCTGATTCAGGGAAGGGTGCATTGAAGCAAAATCATTCTATTTACGTAAAGAGAGTTATATAAAATTTGTTAGAGTTGATTTTTATTATAAACAAATGTGTTCGCACGTGCTTTATTTGTTGTTGAGAAAGGATTTTTTGATTTTTCCCTGAATCAGGGTCAAGGAAGCGTTTTCACGGTTCGAGAGTGCGCATAATCGATTCCCTGCCTAGAAAAACCTAAGAATCGACGGTTTTCTCATAAAATCTGAAAATGTTTGATTTTCGCTTCAATACACCGATTCCTTTCCTGAATCAGGGTCAAGGAANAAACCTAAGAATCGACGGTTTTCTCATAAAATCTGAAAATGTTTGATTTTCGCTTCAATACACCGATTCCTTTCCTGAATCAGGGTCAAGAAAACATTTTCAAGGTTCGGGAATTCGCACAATCGATTTCTCGTGCCCGAAAACCCTCAAGTACCAAAAATCAGCTAATTTGGAGAAAAAATTTTTTCGGAGATAGGGCCTTAAACGGCACCCCCTTCAAGAAGTCGAAAATGCTGATTTTAGCTTTTTTTATACCATTTTTGGATAACACTTGGGGACCAAGGATGGGAAATAGAATTATCCGGATTTATCCGTATCCGGAGAAATTGAATAAATCCCGATTTTCCCGGATTTATTCGTGGAATTCTGGGGAAACCTTTCTATGCGATACTTTTGCACATTTTTCGTGACTTTTATTTTTTTTCAACTTTATAGGGGATTTTGGTACCGAAAAATCGATATCCGCAAAAATTAATTCATTTTGAAATTGTCTTGACTTACTTTTTGTCGGTTTTTGTAGTAGACTTTTTGTAGTTTGTAATGGAAGCGCTAAATTTTAGCGCTTCTACTACAAAATACAAAAATTTACATACTTTTTGTCGATTTTTGCAGTAGTAGATTTTTGTGGTAGAAGCGCTAAATTTAGCGCTTCTACTACATGCTACAAAAATCTACTACCAACTACAAAAATCTACTACAGACTACAAAAAATCTATTACTACAAAAATCGACAAAAGGTATGTCAAGACAATTTCAAAATGAATTAATTTTTGCGGATATCGATTTTTCGGTACCAAAATCCCCAATAAAGTTGAAAAAAATAAAAGTCACGAAAAATGTGTAAAAATATCGCATAGAAAGATTTCCCCAGCCAAAAAAAGATTTCTCCAGAATTCCCCCGGAGAAATCTGGATACATCCGGATAAATCCGGGGAAATCTTAACCCTGTTGGGGACCTTTCCTTGTTAGTCACAACGATTTTGATCATCCTTCTATAATACATTGTTTAGTTTTGGGCATATCTACTGGATGCCTTTGTAACTGTCTTATATGTACCAATACAACTGGTCCCTTCTCCTTTCATTTGTGTTCTTGGAACTCTAAGTTATTGGGCGCATTCTCCGGATAACCTTCCTATTCCGGCGGCTGTTGCCTTCGTCTTGTTTATGTTACTTCTCGGTGCTACTGGCACGTCTTTAATGTGCGCAGCTTATTATAGATATAAGTTAGTCTTATAAAAATTTCGTTGAATCGAAGAAAACTTTCTAGAATTTTTTTGGATATGGGCAACTCTGCAATCGACTTTTTTAAAAGGCCGCTTGTCATCGTTATCATGCTGATCTCACATTTAGTTGTTACTATCCCATGTATAGCAACTTTATTTATGGCACTTTTAAACACATTAGGAGACAATTGGATGGATTATGTTAGAAACAATTATCCATACGTAGACGGTATGCAGGATAGGTTTAGCTGCGGAGGCGTTATGTTATCAAAACCGTGGACACGCGTATTCTTAGCTTCAGTGGCAATTGAATTGTTGATCTATTTTATCGCGGGTGTTGGAGGGACTG
Organism: Acrobeloides nanus; assembly: GCA_900406225.1. Lineage (NCBI taxonomy): Eukaryota > Metazoa > Nematoda > Chromadorea > Rhabditida > Cephalobidae > Acrobeloides > Acrobeloides nanus. Next base: position 16,788 of record OZJO01004065.1, on the reverse strand, counting down.
TATGGATGATTTATAAACATCGCAAGAAGTTCAACATGACAGATCAACAAGTGATAAAGAAACAGAGAGAACTAACGACAGCGCTGTTGTTTCAGGTATTCGGAGTTTGAAAATTGTCTAATATGTCTAAAATTGTAGACCCTCGTCCCTGTTTTATGCCTATTTCTTCCATACATCATTTGGATAGTGTGCTTAGCATTTAATCTTCGGAATACTGTACATTTAATGCTATTTTTTGGACAAATTTCAACACTTCATTCGGCTCTTAACTCTATTATGATGATTTTTCTTGTCAAAACATATCGACAACATGTATCAACTATACTTCCGACCAAATATTTCAAGAAAATAGCCATAAAAACTCCCATAAAGATACTTCCATTGAATGCATTCCCATGAGTAGATGTTGTTTTTTGTTCAATTTTTAGAAATAAATTGTTAGAAAAGATCGACATAGATTTGATTAATTTTTGTGCGCATTTATAGTAACATGTGGCAGACGCTTAAGACCTTATTAGATTTTATAAGATTTTTTTATTAGTTAGAGTAAAATTGGGAGAAAATTTTCTTGATCACTTGCTTGATTCCGTATAAAAAGATCGAGTTTAGTCATGAGAAAGTCAATAATCGATATAACTTAATCCGCGGAAAAGAAAAACAATTTTTGCTTTTTTAAAGAATACCCAGTGCCACCCCCACCCAGAACGGAGTGGAGGTCTGGCTATGGCACTGATTGTTCTATATATAGGGTTCTTTGTTTCAGGAAGGGAGTCGACACAGGCCAAAATGAGCTCCTCCAGCAATGACGGCGTATTTTTTTTTAAATGTAGCATATAGAGTTTTCGTGTCAATATTTAGGCAAATTCAAACCCGTTTAAGTCGCCTTCTGGAAATGAGTCTAATTTCCGGACAGCTAGTTCCGGAAAAGCTATAACTTCCGGATAGCTAGCGTTGGAAATCGTCGTGAAATGCGTTTCACGACTGCTAGCGCGCACTCTAAGAAGTTGGAAAGGTATAGTAAATTGAATTTATGAAAAATAATGAGCTCTTGAAGAAAATAAGCACGATGGATAATTGAATGTTTATTAACAAGAGTATAAAACGTAAATTATAGCAAGTCCTAATCAAATTTTCCAACAAATTTCACTAGCATATCTTCTGAACGATTGAGTTTCACAACATGGTCTTTATATGAAATTTGTAGCATTTTTCAAGAGCTATCTATTGACACCAAAACCATCCCAAACGGATCTAACTTCGCTGAAATAAAGCCTGTTGTTTCAATTAGGGCATTTTTGCATATCCGTATAAGGCCCATGTGTCGTATCTCAAAAACTATAAGTCGGATCGAAAAAAGGACTTCAATTCGTTTCAGCGATCTCAAAGACGGGGGTATACGTTGGTTTCAATGAAAACGAAACAACTTTTTTACCATGCCCTCCGTTATATTGAACTGGGTTCGAAAAGTCAAAATATCGTCTCTTAAGCCTTATACAATAGCGGCAAAAAAATGGAAACACCCCCAAAAAGTTGGATCGTTGTTTTGTTGGAAAACTTAGGTGAGTGCGCAGAATTGCACAATAATCGGCGCCACCCCATTTCCCCCATCACGGCGCACGAAAGTTTGCAAAAAGTTTCGACGCCTTTATGTCCACGTGGCGCAATTGGGAGAGTTGCGAGTCTTATGACCTGATGGTCGAGGGTTCGAATCCCACCTCGTCCAAATATTTTTTGCACTTTCCATGGAGTCAAATTATACTTGGAATCAAATTATATAAAAATATTTACAAAGGAGAGTATGCGGAAAGACAATAAAAATTTTCTACTATATATACACTTATTAATAAACACAAAATTTTTGCTTAAAACATTTTCGCATAGTTTCGCGAGCCACTTTACTGTCAGTGTGTATATGCATTTTAAAGGGGTATAAATTATGAACTATTTCATGAAAAAATTTTTCTAAAACGATCATTTTTAGGAGTAATTCTATGCGAGAAATCGATTGCGCGCATTTCCGAACCTTGCGTGTATTGAAGCGAAAATCAAATATTTTCGGATTTTTATGAGAAAACCGTCGATTCTTAGGTTTTTCTAGGCGGAGAATCGATTGCACGCATCCCCGAACCTTGAAAACGCTTCCATCGATTTTTCGCATAGAATTACTCCTAAAAATGATCGTTTTAGAAAAATTTTTTCATGAAATAGTTCATAATTTATACCCCTTTAAAATGCATATACACACTGACAGTAAAGTGGCTCGCGAAACTATGCGAAAATGTTTTAAGCAAAAATTTTGTGTTTATTAATAAGTGTATATATAGTAGAAAATTTTTATTGTCTTTCCGCATACTCTCCTTTGTAAATATTTTTATATAATTTGATTCCAAGTATAATTTGACTCCATGGAAAGTGCAAAAAATATTTGGACGAGGTGGGATTCGAACCCTCGACCATCAGGTCATAAGACTCGCAACTCTCCCAATTGCGCCACGTGGACATAAAGGCGTCGAAACTTTTTGCAAACTTTCGTGCGCCGTGCCCACGGACATTTGCCCCACGTTATACAGTTGCCCCACGTTGTAGCTTACAACGTGGGGCAAGTTTGTGGGGCAACTGTATAACATGGGGCAACTGTCAGTGGAGGCAAATGGAGTGGCGCCCAATAATCCTCTTCTGTCATTCTTCCTTGAACTTGAACAATAGGACCCAAGCCACGAGCATGTAAACTTTTTGGAGATGTTTCCATTTTTTTGCTGCTACTATACCTTAAAGGGGGGGGATGTAAATTAGGGTCGAGTAGAAAATTTTTTTGAATTTTTAAAAAAAGTGACCCTTTAGGGGTAATTTTATGCGAAAAATCGATTGCGCGCATCGAAAAATTCTGAAAAAATTTTTTAGGGGTCAAAAAATTGAAAAAAATGCGTCAAAATTAGGGGTTGTAAGTTTTAACTCCAACAAAATTATTTTTGGGGGTTTTTGATCCCTAAAAAATTTTTTCAGAATTTTTCGATGCGCGCAATCGATTCCTCGCATAAAACTACCCCTAAAAATGATTCTGTTGGGGTTAAAACTTATAACCCCTAATTTTGACGCAATTTTTTTCATTTTTTGACCCCCGGAGAATTTTTTCAGAATTTTTCGATGCGCGCAATCGATTTTTCGCATAAAATTACCCCTAAAGGGTCACTTTTTTTAAAAATTCAAAAAAATTTTCTACTCGACCCTAATTTACACCCCCCCCCCTTTAACACTCCCAAGCCGGCCTCGGAGAGGTGTATATTCTATTGTATTTTTCGATGCTCTTTCAGATGCACACAAAGAAAAAAATTTTAAAAATTGTTTTATTTAGTCAAAAATTCGAATTACTGAACCTCTATTACCGAAACCATAATTTTTCTTGTCAGGCTCACAGCATCTTGTAGGAATTGAATTGAGAGTTCGTTGACCACTCACGTGAAAGCTGGTGATCTGCGCTACAACTTTATATAGATATCTATAGCAAGTTTTCGCTTCAGTAAAAAGTTAAACTCAAATCTTTGAGCATGCCTCGATTTTTCGACCGGGTTTTTGGCAAAGATCAGCATTGCGTTTTTTTTTAATTTCTATCAAAGATAAAAAGTTATACACTCTAAAAGAATGAAAAGCACATAAAATTTGTCCTCAAAAATGGAAAAATTGCGAAAAAATTCTAAGTCTTTGTCTTCAGTGAAAATTCGAAAATTTAAGCACAGTTATGAAACTCAAAAATTTCTTTTGTAACATGATATTAGAGACTAAAAAAGAAGTTTTTTTATGTTTTTGCGCTGTTTCGAAAAAAATTACAATAAAGTGCGTCATGCTACTACAATGTTGCCGTTGCTTTATGTTCTAACTTGTGCTACAACGCTATACTCATAGATGCAGTAATGATAAAATAGCTCGAAACTAAACTAAGAGGTAAGTTATAATTTTGGCCAAAAAGCTAGCTCATCGTCTGTTCTAGCTTTTGCAAAAGATCCCAGGTGAAAAGGACTTACTTTCGAGGACTTAGAGCCTCGGCAAACTGATGCACTCAACTATAGACCATATTTGAGGCATCATCCATACCAGTATAAATTTTAGAGTCTTAAAAGAAGCAATTTTATGATTTTCGTTGAATAATAGCAAATTTTGTCTATATTTTATTAGGAAAATAGCACAATTTCACAACAGAAAAAACAAGTACATGGCTAGCTATCATACCTTATCCACTAGAAATCCTATATTGTATACTGAAATTCGGTTTGCACTGATTACACGAAACTGGACAATACGGGAGCATGTACCCAGGATTTTTCGTACATTCACCTGAAGAAGCCCAATAGGCGCAATTTGTATTGGTATCTGAACATGTTCCTGCATTGTTTGAATAGAAATGGACAATAGCCAAATTAGAACTAGTGATATTCCCTGGGTAAATCGACGAATATTGTTGGCAACAGAATCTAGATCACAAATGGTTAAAATCTCGCTTTCAATGGCTACTTGTATCCAGTTTTGCGGAAATCAACAAATTTCAACTCAAGAGCTTCGTTGACGCATCCCTCGGAACAACGATTACTAGCCGAGATGATTTTAATTTCGATTTTGTTGCCAGTCGGCGCTGTAATGTGCCAGAAACATTTGTGAAATGGCACCGAGCTAGTTGTCCCGATGTTTTGTGTTTTATCAATAGTGCCGGAGAGAGTCTTCCAAGAGGAATCTGCCTAAAGATGTTTTTTTAGCCACTTATCATGTTTTAGCATAAGATTATAATGCAATTTTATCGTCACTGAAGAAGTTACCCTCATGGCCGAGCGGGTAAGACATTCGGCTTATGTAAATTGCTTGCAGGTTCGATTTCCAGCAGAAACTGAAATTTTTTGCTCATGCCAAAAAATTAGAAATACATATCTCTCCTCAATTTTGAGTCTATGAGTGCTTGGGTCAGGGGGAGACTCCCCCTCCCTTGCGACCTATGAACTATATACTTGAAGAGTGGAACCACCACATTTGGGATTGTTGTCGGCTGCTCGTTGATCACACAATGTCCCACCAAAACCTTTGGGGCAAATGCATTGGTTGCAGCCATTCGGATTGGTAAATCCATTATTTTTGCATGCAAGTGGAGTTGAGCAGACACCTAAATACCGAATGTTTTGGATTTTTTGCATGTTCATTTTTTAGCGTCTAGAGGAGAGAATATTGAAGAAATTTTTCAAAATTTCACATTCCCTTTTGTAGAAATCAACTTTTTGATTTTGGGATGAGCCTCTCCGCTGCGCATCCTTGGGACGCTGATGCCTATAAGCATACTTGTGCTAAGACAGTTGTACAATTTATTAATTCGATACAAATCGACAAAAGTCATCAACTCATTCGAGCCCATAGTGGATTGATAGAATTGGTCGTTAGCTATCATAACGGGTTTAGTGCAATTAATACAAAACCCATCTAAAAAAAACATGGTCCAGTAAGCAGTTTAAGAATGCTAAAACTCACATGGACCATAGTGCATATTGCTTCCAAAATCATAGGGCATCCCATAATTTGTTGTCGTAGAAGTTGTTTCTTTAGCGTAATTATACTGCATAGAAGATTGAATGTTGCTGTAGTCGACAAAGATAGAAGTATCACGGTCATATCTGCATTGTTCGTGCTGTGAGCCCATGGCATGCGTCATTTCATGGATGTGTGTGCCCAACTAAATTAATATTCTTATCTATAGTTGCTGGGTTACAAAAAGCGTATCCCAGGACATCTTACATTAGATCGGCAGGGGAGTCTCCCCCTGGCCCACGCACTCATGGACCCAAAATTGAAAGGGGTAGTTGCTGGGTTACAAATAGCTTACATAGTTGCAGCCGCTATTAGCTAGTGTAATATCTTGTTCTTGCCAAGTAGATTGCATCCCAACCCACGAGGAGCAACCACTACCATCTACGACCCGGATTCTAGTTCTTCCAGTAATAGTGTTATTCGGGTCTTCTTTCCAGCGGACACATGTATAAGTTTGGATATAACTGACAGCTGTTCGAAAGGTAGTTTGTGCATCAGAAGCTAAAAATTGTTGATTACCAGTTTAAAATTGGCTATTTAGCTTATGTGTCACCCTTTACCTATAACATGTGGCCGGATAGTACACGCTAGTAAATATCCGACGGAATCCCATTGTTTTGGCAAGATCCGCCACGACTAAGTTGACAAATTCGGGCACTATAACTTTTACCACGAATCTCGTCACACTAACTTTCGCCATGTAACTTTCGTTATGTAACTTTCGCCACGATAACTTTTATGTCAATATTTATTTTCAGACTAATTGTTGCCAATTTGCAGTAAATATGTATATTGACTCGATCGTGGCAAAAGTCACATGGCGAAAGTTACGTGGCGAAAGTTATGTAGTAAACGTTATAGTTGTTTTGGCAACGTGGCGAAAGTTATAGTGCCCAAATTCGCGTCCTTCATCGGAGGTGATGGTATCTGGAACTCCATACAAGCATATGACCTTTGGTAACAGCGCCTCATTAACTTTCGCGCAGTTTTTGACGTTAGCATTGCGGTTGCTAGCATCTTTGAAAAAGGGTCAACTATATTAAGTATGTAATTTTTCCTTACGCGGCAGGACAATGAACCTATAAGATCGATATAGATTTGCGACAAGGGCGATTGGGATGTAGAGGTTCTGTAATGCCAAGCTTTCTAAAGAACTGGCTACTTCGGATCTTGTGCCCCCTTATAAGTTGAGTTGAAAGAACTTGCAACAGTTCTGGCCATCCGAAGAGGATGTTACTACTAGGCAAAATTTTTTGGCCTCAAGCGGGATTTGAACCAGCTTTGAGGGGCGCCTGAGACAAGCCCAGTACCACCGAACTATGGGACCCTTGAAGTAACCGCTTCGAATTCTACTCTAGTCGTAATGCCGTCTCAACGGTTCCTTCTTTAGTGTGACTTGTGTATTTGGCTTCCTAGTTTGGCAGATGTGGCAAGACTTGCACAACTGGGCTATATCATTAGCCCATCCCGGCCACATGTTATAGGTAAGGGATGACACTTACAAACAGAGCTATCGAAGTAATATGGTATAGGAAGGGTCCAAACTCTGGTAGGATCCGTAACAATTTGTCGCTTTTCCCTTCCATCATCTGCTTCAGCTTCAGCAAGCTTTCTGTCAATAAATTCTTCGGAAATGACGATATCGCCCTAAAAACATTTTTTTTAGAGAAAAAAGGTTGATCCAAAATGGGAAAAACACGCTGCTAAAAGCTTTTTAGTTTTCATGGCCGAGTGGTTTAATGACCACAGTTTATAGACCAGGGTTCGGTTCCCGGCTCGGGACAACTTTTTTACTTTTATAAATTTTTTTTAAATGACTTTTTGTAGGTATTTTTATGCGAAAAACACGAATTTGATATCCAATTCGCTTGAAAAGTTGGAGAAAATCGAGAGAAAAACGATTTTTGTGTTTTAGAGACAAAGGTCGATTTTCCTGATTTTTTTCAACTTTTTTCACGCGAAATGGACATCAAATTCGTGTAAAAATACCCCTCGAAAGTCATCTTACAAAATTTTAAAAAGTGCAAAAATTGTTCTGAGCCGGGACTCGACCCTGACCTATAAACTGTGAGTCTGGCGTTCTAACCATTAGACCATTAAACGAAAAACCTATGTGTTTCCAATGAGCTAATAATCTTACATTCCATAAATAATCACCAAGTCCAGTCTCCATGTTATATTGGTAGGGACGTAAATGGTCTAAGAAGTCATTCAGTTCTAGATTTTCTACTAGCTAAAAAAGTTTTGATATATTTACAGGCAAAAAAAGTTCTTACTAAAGAGGTTGCAGTGGTGTTGTCATGTTTATTCGCATGTTTGCTCTTGTGAATAACGTTATACGCTTGCAACTTTGCTTTAATTCTTTCAAATTTCTCTGGGGTGAAGCCATTTTTCCCAGTGAGCATGTGTTTGTAAGGCTGAAAAAATATTTTTTAAAGCTAATTATTTTCATCTTACCTTATCGTTTCCATTAGAAGATTTGTCATTGACTTTATCTTTCCCATTTGCTGAATTGTCATCTTTTGCAAAATAAGCGTATTCCTAAAAAATTAATGAATTAGATATCTAAGAACGGTAAAACTGGAGTTCGGAGCATCATGAGAGCCGATATACAGTGCGCCGCATGTACATTCATACTCTAAACTTTTGATCATATCTCGGACGAATAAAAAGATTTTTCAATGGGATTTTTTAGATGATAGCTTATGGAAAGCTTTTCAAACGAAATGGACGTAAATCATGTTTTTTGCATAAAAATACTCATAGAAAGTCATTTTTACGAAGTTTTATAAAAGCGTAAAAAAACTTGTCGATAGTGGAATTGAACCCGGCCTGATCAACCCGTGGGCCGAGTCGCTAACCATTTGAAGTCTGTGTGCCCCCTTTTTGGAACATGCCATGGATGCTTCTTAGCTAAGCTACGCTGCTTTGTAGAAGAGTCCGAGCCGAATCCGACGAATCGGAAAAAATTCAACTCACAGATTGGAACAGTAAAACGAGTAGATAGATCAACTTCATCGTAGCAACCAAAACTATAGCCCAAAAAAGAATTATAAAAATTCAACTGATACTCAATCAAACGGTGGCTCGCTTTTATATTCGACCTTTTTTATTATCTTTCTCTCGAATCTCTTTATTTCTAGCTAAATTTTAAAATGGAAATTTTTTGTCAAATGATTTGGATTATGTTGTTCGCCAGGTCCGAAGGCGTAAGTTTTAATTGTATTGTACATTTTTTATATTGTACATTTTTGGATTAAACTGTTATTGTGAACAAACGAGATAGAAGAATTTTTTGGGCTTCGGCACGAAAAATTATCAAGTGGGTGTCGATATGATTGTGTTGGCTAATTTATTCTTCGTTGTTCGGATTGTTGTTCAAATTTAATGATCTTTAGTTTACACTCGTGATTGTCAAGGTCCAATATGTTCAATTTTTTATTTTTTCAAATTTTTTCGAATATTTTCAACAAAAAAATTTTTTTAATTGAAAAAAATGTTGTGTGTGGGCTGATGGAACTATGCTCTGGAGTTGTGCATTACTACGAGATCAGAATTAGGAGCGGTTACTCCAAGGGTTCCATGATTCGGTGGTACTAGGCTTGTCTTAGGAGCCCCTCAAGGCTGGTTCAATCCCCGCTTGAGGCCAAAAGATTTTTAGTAGTAACTAAAAATCCGAAGTGACGTTAACATTCTAGAGAGCCATCCGAAGAGGCGTCTCTTCAGATGGCTCTCTAGAATGTTCGGCATTATATGGGGGTTCAGCCGGTGAGCACTGTCGGGGGATGATGTCGTCACGTCTCCGGATGGAGTAAGTCTAGAGTCCGGTTCGATGGGAGGTGAGCTATGGCGCCCAGGGAACGCAAAGTATGATTTCACTTGTTTATTTTATATTTTTGAAGAAGTACAATTTCTCACCATTTTGGGAAAAAGTTGAAAATTTTTTTGAAAATTGATTTTTTTGTACGACTATCAATGGGCTAGAAAATGATTTTTAGGGGTATTTTTTAAAGGGGGTGCTGATCGAGGCCGGATCTCGAAAATTTTTTCTCCAAATTGCTGATTTTTGGTACTAGGGGTTTTCGGGCACTAGGCTCCTCGTTACGACGCGAATTCACGGCCATTCGTTGGCCTCTCGTTACAGAACCCGATTAATTTTAACTTTAAAAATTAAATTTTTTTCATAAAAAATTGAAAAAAGTTGTTTATGAATTCCCCCTCTCCCATTTTTGAAATCCTAGCACGCTCCTGGCAGATCGTAAGGGTCTGGAGAATTTTCTCGAATTTGTTTGTAATGTTTATGTTTAAAAAATTTATTTACAAGATTATTGCGATTTTTCTACAATAAAATTACAACTTGCATAATTATTTTGCATAAAAAATCCGCATCCACCGCAACTACAATGACACTCAATAAAGTCGATTTGGAGATTAAGATGATAGGCGGACGTTAATTTCTTTTGATATTTGTAACTCCTAACAGCGCTATTCCACTCGATACGACCTTCCAAATTCTTATTTTTGAGGAACGGGACTAACATATTTGGCTCTCTTTTAACAAGGAATTTTACTAAAAATGTACAGTCAACTTTCGATATAGTGGCCCCTCCCTGTGTGTTACCACGAAAGACAAAAATTGAAAAAAATTTCCCGTAAAATATTTTTTTTGAACAAATTTTTTCAATTTTTGTCTTTCGTGGTAATACACAGGGAGGGGGCCACTATATCGAGAGTTAACTGTGTTTTGTTGGAGAATAAGAAGGCTGACTTACCAAAGTAGAGTTGAGGGCACTTTTTCGTCGGATCTTTGGATTTCGAGTAGACCTAACAATTGCACTTTTGTGACATTTTTTAGCTCAACTTACTTCAATCATTCGATCTAATAGTTTGTAAATATCGAGTTCTACTTGGTAATTTCCAAAAAGTCGGATGACATAAGGGAAATTTCCGTTAAAATCGACAAACTAAACAAGAAAAAATATTGATTTTTAATGAATCTAACTTCGGACAAAAAATTTTCTAACTCTGTTACATTCGAAATATTAAAACTGAGCTCAATATGAGTAGATTTTGGTAGATTTATGAGTTGAAGTGTTGGCATCTTGTCGACATCCATTTGTAGCTCCAAGTTTTTGGTCTGAATATAATTCTCTAAAAATTCGATATAAATTATGTGCAATTTTGGTTAAGACTTATTTTATCTCGATTAGGGGTAGAAAAAATAAGATCTTAGCTCTATGGGATGTAAACGATGAGGAAGAGAGTGAGAATGAAGGACCGGCATTATACCATATAGAATCAAAACTTAATCCTAAGCCTAATGTTGTGTCTGCTTGAAGAGAGAAATGCACTATTTTTCTTGCATAAAACTTTATTGAACAAAAGAACAAATAATGCATTTCTCTCTACAAGCAGACACAACAATTGGCGACCAGGATGACTTCAAAAGCGACAAGCGAGACCAAACTAACCGATGAAAGCCGTGTGAACCAGCTAGAAGATCCTGAAGGAACAAGCGGAAAGAGCCGAGAAAGAAAAAACGGAGCTAATGGCCATGTTGAAGCAGCAAGCGGATCTCCTGAACAAGCTAACGGCAGCCGGAAACGCAAGTGGAAATCCGACAACAATCATGCCAGTGCTGAGCCCCGAAGAGATCTTGGAGAACACCATCCATGCGAAGCTGGGCGACTTTACGTACGATCCCGAAGCAGAATCGACATTCGACGTATGGTTTTTCCATCAGCATGACTTAGTTTCCACTGAACGTCCGCAATAATCGCATTGGATGTCACCCGGCAGGTTGCACTCTCGAAAATGATGTCCTCGTCGTCCACATCTATAGCACTCTCCATTGTTGCGTTGTATGCCTCCGTGAGCCTGGTGCTTCTTCCACTGGTCGTTCTCCATCTTAGCCTTCTGTGCTGCGAAACCTCGTTCTTCCGTGACGACTTGCACATTTGTCTTCAGCTTCTGGTACGCTTCGCACTCCGATCTTAGGTCCACCTGCTTCGCATTTGGCTTGGCCTCTAGCACGTGCAGGATTCTTCTATGGATTTCTTCGCATTCCGGTGTCTTCAGTCCACTCACAAATACGAGCGCTTTGAACTGCCCGATTTCCATGCTGCTGTAGTCTATTCGGTCACATGCTGCATTCACCTTGTCGAGGTAGCCAATGAGATCTTTTCCACTTCAAATTGCCATCCTCATCACTTCATAGCGCTTGGAGAACAACGTTGCCTTGAATCCAAATGTCTCATCCAGGATGCGGATCAGGTCGGCGTACTTGGTCTTTTCCGGTTCATTTGGTGAGGTGATCTCTGTCGTACGCTGCAATGTCGGTTTTCCCAGGACGTTGTTCCAGAACCATTTCGACACGATTGTCTCGCTTGCTCCACTGTCGCCTTCCAGCCAGCACCTAATCTTAATATCAACCTAAAACTGAGCTTAAGACTATTCTTAATCCTAAACTCAAGTCTAAGATAAACAATTTTAATCCTAAACCTAAGCTTAAGCCTAAACCTAAGCCTTACCTTACCGTCCTTCTGACCATTTAGAGAATAGAAGTCCTTGGCATATAATTACAATTTACCTAAAATTAGCTGCTGGTCGTGTAAATCTCCATTAGTTCTAAATTTTATAGCATTTAAACGCTTTCCACAAATTTGCCATAGATGCTTTAGCACATCGATATTATTAAAGTCTTTTGCTTCATTGTAAAATTCTTCAATAATTCCATATTTCAAGCTCTTAAGCATCGAAGCTTGATTTCCTACATCAGTTTTAATCAAATTTCCAGAATTAATAAGATCGCCAAGACAAATATTATAACTTTCAGATTGAAACTTTAGTTGAAAACAAACTTCTTGTTTATTTTCTTCACTCGCATAGCTTTTTATCGTCAAACTAGGAAATAACCTTAGCGGTAGAACATTAGATCCTATAATAAGATTATTCCATGAGTAACATACGAGTTGGATCTTTTCCAGATGAGCCCTGTCAAAAAATTTAAAAATATCAGACACGACTTCATTCGAAAAAATAATAGTCATGCTAGACGACCCTGAGTTCTCATAAAAACTCTCATTTTATACTAGCACCAGCACAAATTTGTACAAGGATATTCTAGTTAGCCCAAACTATAAAATATAGATCTCCAGTTTTTGCGATAGAACAAAATCTTATAAAAATATTTAAGTCTTTGGCCCGAACTATAAACTTCACGTGCAATCTGGGAACTCCTCACATGTGTACACATAAAAAGTCTCAATTCATTGGGAATTCCTCTCGCAAAAAAAAGAGAAAAATGATGATAAAATGCGTGAAAGTGAGAAGAGTGTCCAAATGATGCAAAATTTTGCATATTTACGTGCTGGGATTAAAACGCAAAGAATAGATCAATTTTATTTTTTGAGTGGCCTTGGTCATCAACCCACAATAAAGATCTCCTACAGTTTTTGTGATAGAACAAAATCTTATCAAAATGATGATAAAATGCGTGAAAGTGAGGAGAGTGTCCAAATGATGCAAAATTTTGCTTATTTACGTGCTGGGATTAAAACACAAAGAATAGATCAGTTTTATCTTTTGAGTAGCCTTGGTCATCAACTCACCATAAAGATCTCCTACAGTTTTTGTGATAGAACAAAATGTTATAAAAATATTTAAAAAATTGGAATATTTATGAATTTCACAAGAAATTTTGGACAATCGAAAGATTTCGAGCAATCGTAAGAGTGTGATTGTTATGGCAATATTTTGGGAACAGAAAATGATGTTTTTAGTTCAAATACTAAAAACTATTATTACGGAAAACAAGTTCTCGGGCTTGTAGAAAATTTTGGTGGTTTGTCCAAAACGTTCGCGCCAGTTGAATTTGGTGATGTGAAGGCTGTATTGTTTGTCGTGAATGTCATACTTTCTACAGACTAGTGAGCACCATTTCATTGGGGAAGACCTCCCACCCAAGGTCATTAAGCTTGGTTTTTTTCGGAAATGTGGTCTAGCGTTATCATGTTGAAAGATCTTGTACTTGTCAAGTCTCTTTACATGCACTGCTTCAGCCACGCAGTCGAGTTGTCGGCTATAATAGGCCATAGCGACGTGCACATTCGAATCCAGTAACTCTCAGTAGATGGGCCCTTCTCTATCCCACCACACAGAAAGCATTCTCTTTTTAGGGTGCAAATCGGGCATTGGTTTAGGGGATAGCTTTTCACCCGGCACAACCCATTGTCTCTTGCGTCGCATATTCGTGTAAAAAACCCACTTTTCGTCCCCAGTTATAAGACATGATAGAAAAAATCCCTAGTCAAAACATTTGAAATCGTTTCCATAGTTTTCGAGAAATAACATTTTAAAAAATTCTCGCTATCAAAAATTTTCATCACTTTATGAGACGAACAAGCTAAAAATTCGAAATTTTGGAGAAAAATTTTTATTCCTCATATTTGAACAATTCTAGAGACCGTGTATATCAAACAAAAAAATTTTTAGTAAAAAGGACGTGTGAATCCTGTTCGTATCGGGTCAAAAAAATTTCTTGATTTTTTCGCAGAAAACTCATCTTTTAGTGTCCACACATGCTCAGCATCATGACACGCATCATGATGCTACGTCATGATACAGCGTCATGCAGGGGTGTCCAACGACGTTTGTCGACGCCGTCGACGTTTAGCTGAACGACGTTACAAACGTCGGACGTTTGAAACATCGGGACGTTTTAAACGACGATATTGCTGACGTTTGAAACATCGGGACGTTTTAAACGACGATATTGCTGACGTTTGAAACGTCGGAACTTTTCAAACGTCGGCAATGTCGACGTTCGAAACGTCCGACGTTTCAAACATGGCAATATCGACGTTTACAACGTCTAAGTCTAAAAAGTAGAATCAGTGGTGTCCAACAACGCCGACGTTGATCACAAACGTCGACGTGACGTTTAAATTTTTGAATGAGCGACGTTTGAAACGTCGGCAATATCGACGTTTGAAACGTCGACATACCGACTTTTAAAACGTCCGAAAAAATCAAGAAATTTTTTTGAACTGATAATGACAGGATTTACACGCCACCCTTCAAGAAATGGAAAAACATGTAAAAATGATCAAAAATTAATCGACATAAATTCTTTCTGCCCGCACATACAAAATTTCTTCTGGTTTTGTTAGTCCTTTAGTATTAAGCTTAATTGGAAGATCCTAAAATTTCGATAAAATTCGTCAACTTAACGAAAAACTCACAGCCGATCCAGGAATCGAGTAAAATCTATAATTTTTCAACAAATGAGCCAAAGTCATCCAGATTTCAAAATAAGCAAATCTCATTCCAATACAATTTCTGGGACCATATCCAAAAGGAAGATATGTTAGTGGGTCTCTTTTCGCTTTTTCTTCGGGAGCGAATCTAAAATTTGAGTTGAGATGGTGGGTTTTATGAGAGTTTTACCGATCAGGATCAAAGTTATATGGATCAGGATAGTATTTTTCATCGTGATGAATTGCATAAACTGGGATAGAAAAAGCAACATCTTTGTCAAGATGAATACCATTGATAGTAATAGGTTTGGTACAAATTCGGTTGGATCTAAACAAATAAAATTTAATAATTTTTTGTGTATTTTTACCTGGCCGCCGGTGGGTACATTCTCAAAGTTTCTTGCACCACTTGATTTATGTACTT
Source organism: Acrobeloides nanus (assembly GCA_900406225.1). Lineage (NCBI taxonomy): Eukaryota > Metazoa > Nematoda > Chromadorea > Rhabditida > Cephalobidae > Acrobeloides > Acrobeloides nanus. Next base: position 1,548 of record OZJO01004065.1, on the reverse strand, counting down.
TAGCTTCGTAATATCATCATAATCAATCTCCGTCTTGTCTCCAATAACCTCCATTACTTCGTCCCTCATCTTTTCTTGGATTTCTGGTATTTTCGAGATGACGTAGATAACCATTTGAAGGGTAAACGCTGTAGTTTCGTAACCGGCTACTAAGACAATCCATGATTGAGCCAGAAGCTAAAAATTGAAGCTATTTATATCTTTTTTTGCTCCTACTTCGATCTTGGAAATGCCATTTTTCTTGGTCTTAGAGATCTCTTCGTGAATAATATCGGAATCAACATCTTTATCTTGTTGATTGATCTCATTTTCATCATCGATAGCATTGATCAAGAGTTGGAAAAAGTCTTGATACTTCTAAAATTGCAAATCACAAGTTAACATGATTCAGTGTTGAAAGATTCCCTTTCCCAATTTGGGGGATACTGAAATGGCGCTACAAAAATATTTAGTCAAATTTTCTGCTTGTGACGAGAATACCTAGCCGGAGTATTGAATTTTTGGGGAACCCCTTTCAGCAGTGTAAGACGAATACCTTTGGAGCATTTTTATCTTTTTGTCGTTCTTCTAACATCTTGCTTAACATATCATAAAAGAAGACTTGAACATCATTATTAAATACTTGATGCCCAGTATAAGTTCGAAAAACATCCACAACGTTTGGGAAAAGAGCTAAAGTTATACTCTGTTTCCAGACAAAAGAAATAAAAAGTATTTTTTGGTGGTGTAGTGGTTAGCATGCCAGACTCACAGTTTATACATCGGGGTTCAATCCCGTTTGAAGCCATTTATTTTTTGCCATGTCCAAATTTGATTAAAATTGTTGCTTAACATGTCGCTTTAAAATTTCAAAAAACGTTGTTAAGAACGTTTTTTTCATTTTCATGGCTGAGTGGTTAGGAAGTCTAACTCACAGTTTATAGACCAGGGTTTGAAAATATCATGCATTTTGATAATGACTGACGTTATCAAAACACCGGTTTGACATGTTAACCATTAGACTACCAAAAACAACTATTTTTTTATCTATAAACAGAGTCTAAAACAATTGTAATCTAAGCATGAATTCTTACTCATAAAAATGATAGCCGGATGAGTAAAGGTAAAATTGAACACTTTTTTCGCGAACTTCAAAAAATCCGTTTCTTCTTTTTGAAAGGCATCAACTTCAACCGCGAAGGCTGACCTTCCAACAACACTCATGGTTAGACGACCCATAATACTAAAAAACTTGGTGTTAAAGGATATTGAAAATAAGGGCCCTAAAATCTGAGGCCCCCGAATAGGTATCCTCGGCTATTTTTGTTGAATTTTTACTAAATTCTCATTTTTTGATACTTTTTTGATAGGCATCCTATTTTTGATCGAATTTTTATGAGAAAAAAGTGGATTTTTTGTGATTTATAAAAAAAATTTTCATGATTTTGTGATGAAAATTCGATTTTCGAGAATTTTCGACTAAGTATCCTTAAAGGGGGGGTTCACTTTGCAGCCAGTTCTCGAAGAAAATTTTTTTCCATACCCGCATATGTCGGTATGTTTTATTAA